>SNQJ01S0053064.1:21774-52087 GCA_010110895.2 Picea sitchensis
TACACTTCATCAACTTTCAACCAATGTTTGAAGACCAAAAGATAGAGGTTGACCTCATCATGAGGATCTCCTTATCTTTTGTGAATCAGTTTTGACTTTCTATTTTTAGAATATCGGATCCATTGTTTTAGGATCTGAAAACTGATTTTAATAGGCTATAAATGCCTCTCTTTTCTAAGAGACAAGGGGTTCAATCTTGGATACATTTGGCCTATGTACTTAGACTCTTATTTTGATATGAATCACAATTTTCTTTTGCTACTAATATCATATTTTCTCATGTGTTTCATTGCTCTGTAATTCGATTCAATTTAGCTCAGCTATTAAGAACTGTCATCTTCTTATTTGGTTCATGAATTCGAATTGAATGAACTCTTACTATCTTGTATGACCCTGCATGTTAATGTACTTGGTTATCTAGAATAGTGTTCTTCATACCCCATTCCAAATTACTGCATCTGATTATTGGTTTCTAAAAGCACTGGCTCATTTGAATGCATGATAAGTTGTTATTCTCATTAGCCATCCTCAGTTATCCCATTGATCCACACACATTGATTATTGATTTATTAAATTACCAAGCATCCTTAGCCTACAACCCTAAGGAGTTTCTTGGAGTGATAACAATGACCAAACAATTATTAAAAGGGAAGTGTGCCTAAGAAATGTAATGTTTTGATCATTATTAATAATAAATACATCGTTGGATTCTAGATGGACAAGGACTAGAGTTATAGGGGGATATGATTCCACAAGAGAGGGGGCTTGAGGGGATAAATGTTTATTTCCTATTTTTAACTACCCTTTTATCTAAGGGAGTGGATCAATTACGTGAGCTTCTTGGGGGAGGCCAAGAGGTTCTTGATTCCACATGAAAATACTTAAACATGTCCCTGGTCTGATTGGGGGTTGGATCATTCTCTTCTTCACTTCTCCTTTCATTCCATTATTTCCCTCACACATTCATTCACTTATTGTTCATTGTTTCACACCTTGGGTGGAGATCTCACTCCATTCATTTTTGTCACCCATTCATGTTCCTCATCCGTGTCTTGGCTTGGGAAAGGAAAACAACTTTCTGAAGAGAAGCCATGGTATCATTGGTTGTAGAGGTCACTAGTGTAATCCATACATGACTTGAGGCCTGCACATCTGAGATGCGTTGGTCTGTTTCCATCTTTGTTCATAGTTGTGAGTCCTGAGAGTTCCAGCATGGATATTCTGGACCAGATGCACTGGAGCCCTGAAAGGAGAAGGACTACCCGAGGGACTGCGTGGTAGATAAGGGTGGAGGTCCATTCTCTTGGGTGGTGCAAGTTGGGTAGAAGAGAGCTGGGTACTTGGATTATTGTGAGTGCTGGGAAATCTTGTGAAAGCTTGAGTGCTGACTGGTTCAGGAAGCCAAGTAACACTCTAGAACCATCCCTGTGGATTCATATCCCTAGATCAGGGGTGACACTGTTGTTGAGATTTGGAGTAGTAGTGTCTATGGTTGGGTGGAATGTCCTTGGAGTTGGTGTCTTCTTTTATAAGATAAGTTCTTTGTGTTATGGTATTATTTATCGGTATATGAATGTATTTCACTGTGTATTTATTTATCGTTTAATTGAATCTTTAGAATATGCATGCTTGCTGGTTGTTGTCATGAATGCCATTATATATTTTCTTTTATGTGTCCTTATTAATTTAAAAAGGTATCGGTAAGAGAAAGAAGTCCAAGGGTGGGCTTGAAGGTAGCATACGTCGACCTGTGGGTGGTGGGGTGTGTTACAAATTGGTATCAAAGCTTCTAGTTGAAACACCAGGCTGGTATGGGTCAGGTCTGTTGGTCAGAGTCTCATGGTTGAGATCAAATTTTGACCGTGAAGTTGAAAAGATCAGGAGGAATGGTGCTGTAGAATATATGTAGGAGCTAGAATGTCAGAGATACTTTGTAAGTGTTCGAAGAATCACGATCGTCCCTTTCGAATTCAGAAGTGATCACCACTATGGGATCAAGAGAGATCCAAGATCATTGGATTGGAGGGCAGGTGAACACAGGTCGACTGATGAAGGTGAAGAAAGTGTTAATTCACAACCATCAGATCTCATTGGAGAGAAATTGACGGTGGGGAGGAAAAGCGGGGATCATGAAGAAAATTAAAGTTTTTGCAAGTTGTGAATCCACAATTGCTCAGGATTGTTGATCTTGATAGATCAACATATCAATGATGGATATCGATCCCAATACGAACGAGCATCTTCACTTTGCAGAGATCGACAAGGAAATTAAAGAGTGAGTGAGTTGAGTCTCCACAATCACTCGTGGTCATTGATGTTCAAGTAAGGGAAACATGTCAAGTGATCTCATACTCCCAGAGGAAGCAAGAAGAAGCTGAGTGTGTAAAGGAATCCTAAATCCCAAAGCTTCGAAGAGCCAGAGTAGATACAAACCATTGATTGAAGTGGACACATGGTAGGAGATCCTGAACTCTCGTGGATAACCACTTTGGAAGATACAAAATTTCAAAAATAAAGAACTCCTGAAGGCCCGAAGTCTGGATTTAATATGGACCGTCCGATAAGGGAGACACACAATGACAATTTGGCTAGTTCGGGAGAATTGGAGTGTGCTAGTATGGAAACTCTTGAATCCAGAAGAGTCGAAGTGGGGGGGAATGATGACATCACCTGGAGGTTATGTGGACCCTAAAAGGTTAAGCAGTTCAGAAATTCAGAGTTCGGGAGACTTGAGGAGTGCAAGTGTAAAATCTTCTGAAGCCCAAAATTCTAAAGTGACGTGGATCACGAACGTCACTTGGGATGACGTGGAGACATGGTATTTGTGCCACATGTCAATGATTTTTGAACATGTGGAGGATTGAAATTTCAATTAGAATGTGACACATGTCACCCACCTGATTGGGCCACGTGTCCGCTTCTAGTATTTCACCATGTGAAAACAGACCATGTAGTCTGGAGACTGGGCATTCCAAAGGAAAAATATGTGACAGTTTGCATTGGGTCGAGAACTCCCGAAGGCCAGAGTAAATATCGACCATTAAACCCAGAAGACACGTGGCGTTAGATCTCATAGTGGTTTGGAGGATCGACACTATGGGAGAAATTGAAGGCAGAGAGTTTGAAACTCTCGAAGCCCAAAGAGCTGAATCAATTCACATCCATTGACCTCTGAGAGACAAGTGTTGACGGATCATCGAATTTGTGTGAAAGTACTCTGGGAGAAAGTGAAGGAAGAGATTTTGAAACTATCGGACGAAGAAATTCATAGTTGTCGATCTGCGGGAAGACACACGTCGATAGATTGTGAAATCTGGGTGGACACGTTCCAGGAGGAAGAGAGTGGGGGAAGTTGAGACTTTTGAAGGCTGAAGTCCCAAAGTGGACTAGATCCATTAATTTGAGGTGGATGCATGGCACCTTATCTAGAAATTTGCGTACGAATTACTCTGGGGGAAAATGAAGGTCAAAAGTGCCAAACTCCCAAAGCACAGAGTCCCGAAGTGGATCTCGATCGTTGATCGTGAATTAGGGCGAGGACCATTGATCTAGTCCTGGATGAAGGTTATGAAGTTGCAAAGCACCAGGAGGGTAAGCCCTAGGTCACAACCCAAGGTCATAGGCGAGGAAGGAGCTAGCATCTGTCAGTGTGATATTGGAATAGGGCACTAAGGAAGTAGGATCAGTAGATAGTCATCGATATGTGAATGGAAAATCGATAGTGGGGGACCATTGTTGGGAGAGGAGGAAAAATTAGTGGACGTGCTAGTTCACAACCCACTATTTTCCAGTGTCATTGATATCATCGGGACAAGGGATCAATGACCGCGATTTAAAGGATATTTGGGTGAGAATTTTTCAGATTGCGGGGATAGAGATCTCCGATAAAGAGAGAGAACATTGTCAACCCACAATTACTGTTGACTGTCAATCTCAACCCTTGATCGATTTTCAACCACACGATATCCGATATAGTAATTTCTAACTCAAAATGGGACAGGAAGGATTTGGCTATGGTTTCGAGCCGTGGTCACTTGGGGAAATGGTTTGAAGGGAGTGTCTGTGCATAATTAAATTTTGTATCAGCTAAGGGATAACATGGAAGTGTTATATGGCGCAAATTGATACATATATGTTCTTCATGAATTGAGAAGAAAATCAATTGTAGCATTGTTGACAAATTTTGTTTATCATATGCATAATTCTAACAAAATGGTCACTTGCACATTTTGTAGAATTAAGAGATTAAACATATTAACTCAGAATGAAGATTCAAGATATGGGAGAAGGTGAGGAAGCATCTAGCCATGAAAGAGAGGCTGAAGGCCAGAATACCATAGTTGGTAATGGAGAGACAAAGTCCAATGGACACAAGGGAAGAGGAGAGCAGGAAACATTAATAGAAACTATAAGAAGCCTGAAAATAGAAGTGTAGAGCTACAAAGAAAACAATGAGATACTGATGAGAGAGAAAATTTAGATCAATTCTCGAGTGCTGTAAAACTTAAATTAGTTGCAGAGGAAAACAAAGAAGGTATCAAACTCAAAACAAGAGGAAGAAGGAAAGTTTCATGAAAGAAGAGAGGATCATGGAAGAGCTGGTTATTCAGGAATTGCCAACAAAAATCATAGACACCACTCACCTCTTTACTCAGAAACAAAGTTTTACGCATCAAAAGATTCCATAAGCAGTCCATAGGTGCCTCCTGTTAGGAACCTAAGAAGGAGACATGAAGTGGACAGTTTTAAAGGAGAGTCGAGGAAGCTTAACCCACCCTCCTTTGACGGTGAAAATAAAAGGAAGATGATGCCAAAGCATGGTTTCTTGGACTTAGAAGGTATTTTCAATTGCATAACTATTCATCAAACCTGGAACCTAGGATTGCCACCTACCATTTACATGGGAAAGTTGCAACGTGGTGGGATCAATTGAAGCAAGTTGAACATATTAATGAGAGTATGATCACTTGGAAGCAGTTTAATAAGTACTTCCAAAAGGAGTACCTCTCAGAGAATTTATATGAAAAGAAAATGCAGTAGTTCTTTGAACTCAGGTTAGGAAGCATGACTATGGCATAATGTGAGAAGAATTTCTTGGGATTGTTAAAGTATGTCAGGTTCATTGATGATGAGAAGGTGAAAATACAGAGATTTCTAAGTGGTTTTCCATCCTTTTATAAATAAAATATTAGGTATGATGATCCCAAGACCTTGACTGAGGCCATCAGGAAGGATACATACCTGTATGGCCAAGGCCAGGGAAGATAATCCCTACAAAAATCTTGGAAGGATAAGAAGAAGGAGAAGTTCGATCAGAGAAGGAAAGGATTCAAACCTCCCTTCAATAGGAATGAGCCTAATAAAAATCATCAAGATTAGTATGATAAGGGTGAATCCAAGAAAGAAGAATCCTTGGGAAAAAGGGGAACACCACCAATCCCATGTTGGGAATGCAAGGAATATCACCTGTACAAGGATTTCCCACACAAAGAAGACAGAGTGAAGACTGCTCACACCGCTCAAGAGGTTGCAACAATCAAATATATGGGAATAATCTATGCATCTTTATATGATCGCCAAGCGAAATACCGGTCCAATATGATTGAGGTGGAAGGTAATATCATAAACCAACCTGTTTCTATTTTAATTGATTCGGGAGAAAGTCATTATTACATTGATCCTAAAATAGTGGATACATTACATTTGGACTAAAGTAAGATTGGAAAATCAAGTTTGGTTTAGTTAGCCACTGGAACCAAAAGGAGAATCCATGATATGGTCATAAGTTGTTCCATAAGTCTTAATGGTGTGAATACTAGTGCTGATATAAATATCATACCATTGGGGTATTATAATATTCTAATTGAAATGGATTGGTTGGACAAGCATCATGTTGTCCTAGATTGTCATAGTAAGACATTTACCTGTCTTGATGAAGATGGAAAACAGAACACTATGAAAGGAGTTCCAAGACCCATCTCTATAAGGGAGATTTTAGCCTTACAACTGAAGAGATGTTTTAGAAAAGAATGTCAATTGAATGCAACTCATGTGGAAGAGCCAGAAAATACAAAGGGGTCAAGCCTTGAAGATTTATCGGTACTACAGGAATTTGAAGATGTGTTCCAAGAAATAGCAGGGTTTCCACCAAGAAGGGAGATAGATTTATCAATTGATCTAGTGCTTGGAGCTGCCCCGGTGTCAAAAACACCTTATAGAATGAGCACACTAGAGTTAAAAGAATTACAAATGTAGTTGGAGGAATTGTTGAAGAAAGGGTACATACGTCCAAGTGTTTCACCTTGGGGAGGACCAATACTTTTTGTCAAAAAGAACGATGGAACCTTGAGGCCATGTATTTACTTTCAACAACTGAATAAGTATAATATAAAGAACAAGTATCCTCTACCCATTATTGATGATCTCTTTGATTAACTAAGAGGAGGAAAGATATTTTCGAAGATTGACCCAAGGTCAGGATACCATCAGGTAAGGATCAAAGAAGAAGACATTCATAAGACAACCTTTAGGACCAGGTATGGGCATCATGAATTTGTAGAGGTTCCATTTGGATTGACCAATGCACCAATTGTCTTTATGTTCTTAATGAATGACATATTCATAAATTATTTGGATAATTTTTTCATAGTGTTCTTGGATGACATACTTATCTATTCTAAGTATGAAGATGAGCATGAACATCACTAAAGACTGGTATTGAAAGTGATGAGAGAACATCAGTTGTATGCCAAGCTAAGTAAGTGTTATTTTTATCAAAATCAGATCCATTACTTGGGACACATTATTTTAGAGCAGGGCATAACAGTAGATCGAGAGAGATTGAAACCATTAGAGGATGGCCAACACCCATAAATGTGTCAGAAGTCAGATATTTTATGGGATTAGTTGGTTACTATAGAAGGTTCATAGTAGGGTTCTCTAATATTTCTCATCCCATCACTTCTTTTCAAAAGAAGGGAACTAAATTTGAATGGACACCTAAGTGTGAAGAGAATTTTAATCTGGTGAAGGAATTACTTACTAGTGCACCTGTGTTAAATATTGCTGAGCCAAATGAAAGGTTTTTGGTATGTACATATGCATGTAAGGAAGGACTTGGGGGATCCTCATGAAAAATGGACATGTCATTGGTTATGAGTCCACAAAGATTAAGGAACATGAGAGGAACTATGCCACACATGAATTGGAGATTTCTACCATTGTCCACACCTTGAAGATGTGGAGGCATTACCCCATGGGGAAGAGATTTGAATTAAAAACATACCACATTGGCATGAAGTATATTTTTGAAAAGCTAACCTTGAATGTCAGGAAAACAAGATGGATGGAATTTTTAAGAGAATATGACCTTGATATCAAGCATATCAAAGGAAAAGAGAATAAAGTTGTCGATGCACTTAGTAGAAGAGTGCATCTCATGCATGCTACTACTGTCAATATGCACCAGTCAGAATTGAAGAGAAGAATTTTAGATGATCTTGTTACAAATCAACACTACCTACAAGTAAAGGAAAGAGTACAACAAGGAGATGAAAAACATAAAATAAAGGAGTATGAGATAGCGCAAGATGGATTACTCATGCATAATAATAGAATCTATGTTCCTAGTTCTGTAGAACTAAGGAGTTTGGTATTGAAGCAAATGCATGATGTTTGTTATGTTGTACATCCTAGTTACCAGAAAATGATTACAACAGTGAGAAGCCAATTCTTTTGGTCGGGAATGAAAAAAGGATGTTGTTGATTACATCGTCAGAAGGTGAAGGTTGAGCATAGGCACCCAACAGGTTTGATGCAGCCATTACCAATCCCAGAGAATAAATGGGAGGTGATAACCATTGATTTTATAACTAAATTATCCAGGACAACAAGGCAACATGATTCAATCATGGTGGTGGTTGACAAATTAACAAAGGATTCTCATTTTGTTCCTGTAAAAACAACACATACAATGAGTAATATTGCAGAAATTTACATGAGGGAGATTGCTAGGTTGCATGGGATACCTAGGACAATTGTCTCAGACAAAGATACAAAGTTTACCTCCAATTTCTAGAGGGGATTATTTAAAGGATTTGGTACAAATCTAAACTTTAGCACAACATACCATCCCCATTCAGATGGACAAACAAAGAGGGTCAACCAAGTAATTGAAGATATGTTGAGAATGTGTGTGATGGATAAACCATCTAAGTGGGAAAATTACTTACACTTGGTTGAGTTTTCATATAATAATGGGTATCAAGGTTCATTGAAAATGATCCCATTTGAAGCCTTGTGTTGTTCCAGAGTTTGTGTTTTAAGGCTATAAAACACACCGTCTAGGCATCCGAAAATGATAACACTTTTAAAACAAAGAAACAAAGAAAACTAGATCAGAGTCAGTTTCTCAACTGTCTCTTCCTTGCCTCTCGTTGTTCTTGGATGGTTATGTCAACAAAGAGTCTTTAGATCAGAGTCAGCCAACTGTCTCTTCCTTGCCTCTCGTTGTTCTTGGATGGTTATGTCGCATTCAATCACTGCCTAATTTATCAAGTAACTCGGTTCTATTTGTTGCACTTTGTAAGATGGTGTTAAATAGGTTCAATGCAATGGTTTGATCTTTGTAAAACCGGTTCTACGCTTATCAGTTCGCTAGGGATCGGCTATGGGTGATTGAAATTTATATGTTTGTTAAAGGGGGTTTTATAGATTTGTTACTTCAGACTTTCGGGTAAGATGTTGGTAAAACGACTTTAAAACTTAAAACAAAAAATGAAGACACAAGTTTGCGGTCGTTTCCCTCGTTCAAAGGACAATTATTATGAAGTAATAAACTTATAAACATAACACATAGAGATATAAGGCTTTAATCAAGAAAGAATCTTATATTTCTATTACAATAAAGAAAGGAACGCTGGTTTTCTAACAAAGAAAATATTATAAAATGTGCTGCCGCGTGTCTTAAAATTATTGAAATAATTCCAGGGAAAAACTCAACACATCTTCAACATCCAAACCAATCTGGATACTATAAACAATAATTGCATATAATTCCAAACTCATTCAATTTGCTAAAAATGTACATTAAGAAGAAGATTTTAACAAATGAAACATAGAGAGTGGTCAAAACATAGTTCATCAATGACAAGATCCAGAATCTCATTGTGAATGATATTCTGATAACTTTAAAGTTGATTGTACAAAATTGTCTTTTTCCAAAATTCCCTCTCGGGCTATTTTCATCCTCACGAAACATATTTATACATTGCCTAAAATTTCCGCTGGTAACTAACTAACTTCCTAATCTCTCGGTAATAGACTAATGTCAACCGCTTATAATTTATTACAAAATACTAAAATAGAAATGTTTCATAAAGTTTTAACTCCAGTAGAAAACTTTCTTTATCTGCTTCGGTTGTTTGAACATGTTTTTCTAAAAAGTCACCAAAGCTCCTTTAGGAGCCCCAAGTATCTCATTTGCTTCCAAAGGAGAAGAAGCTTTGTATCCCAACTGCTCTGGTAATCGCTTTCTCTGTGGATTTGACTTTTTCCAGTTTTGAACTGGGAGTTATCATTAGCTTCTCGATTTCATCCATATTGACTATTTTGATATTTGAAATTTCAGTTTTCTTCTCTTTCAGTTCCTCTTTTTCTTTTAGTTGATACCTGTTAATGTCAATCTCTCCTAATGAATTGATAAACCTTCCGTCTCCATGTGTGTTTTCGACTTTTTCAATGAAATAAAAAATCTTTTGGCAATTTTCATTGACATTTTTTGTGATCTTTTTATAGCCTTCCAAGTTTGTTTCCCAAACTTTTATCATTGGATCTCCTTTTAACTTCTCTGCAATAGACAACTTTTGTGATTTTTCCATTTCCTCCTTCAAGGAAATAAAGGAGTATCTTTTGGAAAGAATTATTTACCGCTTTAGCTTCCATTTCCTTTAACATGGCCTCCTTCAAGGATCTTTTAGATTCATGAAAATAACTCTGGATGGTTTCCCGATTGCAAAATACCTTTTGTTGTTCTTCCTAGATATTAGTATATATCTCAACTGCTTTAGTCTTAAATTGATCTATTCCACTTACTTGCTGTTAAATTGAAATGATCTTGTCTCATAGCCATTTATTTTCATTGCTCAGTGCCTGTACTTGTTCTTGGGTAGTTTGAATCATATGTTTTGCTTCAGTTAAATTTTCATTTAACTTTTTGAATCTCCTCAGAGCATCTTTGAGCCTCGGCTTTCTCAAGACCTTTTGTATACCCCATCCAATCAATTTTTAATTTTCTTTACGTCTGTCCTGTAGCTGTGTAATCTCCCGATCCTTCTTCCCTATCATAGTAATCAAATTTCCTACAGAGTACATATTAGCCAATGCTATGTATTTCATAGACCCTTCTAACTCAGAGTAAAATGTACCTTTCTGTAGCTTTCCCATCAATAATAATTGTTTGATCTGCTTTTTTCTCCCACGTGATGTAATTCCCAGCTTCAACATACCAGTGGTTCTGCATCTCAGCAGTTAAGATTCCGTGAGTAAGAAAAACTCGCTAATTATGGAATATCCTAAAAGAAGAGGAGAAATCAGGTTCACCGAATACCTCCGTGAATAAGAAGAAGGACCTGAAATTTTAAAATATATGTAAACGCATAAAAATTATTTTGAATATATCGTGAAATCCTCAAGATTTGTTCATATGTTATGAAATAAATGCAAAAGATATTCCGGATAACATACGTTTAATGTTTGTACCTGAGTTCTTGCGATAGTTTTAAATATGATAGAAACTTACCAGATCGAAAAATTATCGTATTAATGATTCATTTATTAAAAGTTTAAAACCTTAATCTTAGTTTCGAAGAATGGTTAATTAACGCTAATTTGAGCTTATAATTAGAAAAACACTTTCTTTAACGGAAGTTTCGGACTTTCATGTCAGAAAATAAGTCATCAAGAAAACCCCCATCGCTAAAATTGGCGCATATTAATTTAGTTACACTCCATTAATATCTTAATTTAATACAGCTTAGCTGTAATTTCTTTAATCAAGAAATCGAGATCGGGAAATCGAGGATCTGGAAATCGAGATATTTGATGATATGAAAATTATTGTTCGCAGAATCGCGAATTGCGATTTCTCGATGAGATTATTATTCTTAATCATTCTTAACATTAATTAATTTAACTTTAAACCTTACTTAAGAATAAATTGAAATCGTGGATCGGAAAATCGGAGGATATGATGTTAAGTTTAGTTGTTATTGCAAAATCGCTAATCACGCGATTTCCCGATTAGATTAACTTAAAGTTTTAAAAAATCTCTTAAAAGTGATTTGAATAGATTATGAATTAATCAAGGATTAATATATCGGGAAATCGATCGGTTTCACATTTGATTTGCATGAAAATTGTTATTTCAAAACAGCGAATCCGGATATCCCAAAATGAATTTAACATTTCTTACGTTTTATCATTACTTTTCATTTAAAATATTATTTGAGCAAGTTTTTGGAACGTGCGTTCATTAAAATTTTAACCATTCTTTTTTCCAAAAAACTAAAAATGTTTTATTTCCACTCTGAGATGAAAAGTTTTGTTTTATAAAGATTTTAATAATGGAAAGACTCTAGGATACCAAAAAATTTTGTTCTTACAAAAATTGCCTGGCTTCAACATAGGCCTTTAACTGGGGACCCTCAGCTCTGCAGATCTATGGAGAACATGACTTAGTGCCTACATTGGGTATTTAGTCAAAGTTTGTCACACAAATCGTTCAAAAGTAAGAAAAGAAAAATGGACAACAATTTTTAAGATTTTTTTTCAAAACTTAACATTTGTTGAAATTCAGTTATGATATTCTTCAGACTTTTCCTTCTCATTCAAAATTGAAAGAAAGGACGGAATGGATGGATGAATGGAATGGACGGAATGGACGGATGGAGCCGAAAGCGGATGAATGGATGGATGGAATGGATGGAAATGGACGGATGGACGGAATGGAATGGACCCGGATGGATGGAATGGAATGGACGGACGGAGGATGGAATGGATGGAATGGAATGGATGGATGGATGGAATGGATGGATGGAATGGATGAATGGATGGATGGACGGAGGATGGATGGATGGAATGGAATGGAATGGAATGGACGATGGACAAATGGAATGGACGATGGACGGACAGGAATGGATGGACGGATGGACCGGATGGAATGGAATGGACGGAATGGATGGATGAAGGAATGGAAGGAATGGAATGGATGAATGGAATGGAATGGAATGGATGGAAGGACGATCTGGATGGATGGACGGATGGACGGATGGACGATGGAATGGACGATGGAATGGACGGAATGGATGGATGGAAGGAAGGATGGATGGAAGGATGGATGGAGGAAGGAAGGACGGATGGATGGAGTGGATGGAAATGGATGAAAGAGGATGGATGGATGGATGGATGGAGGATGGATGGAGGGGCTGGGGATGGAAGGAATGGACGGACAGGAATGGATGGATGGAATGGAATGGACTGAAAGGATGGACCGGATGGAATGGAATGGAATGGATGGACGGAATGGAGGAGAGGATGGATGGAATGGAATGGATGGATGAAATACAAGTGGATGGAATGGATGGAATGGACGGATGATGGAAGGAAGGATGGATGGATGGATTGATTGATTGATTAAATTAAAAAAAAAAAAAAAGGAATGGAATGGAATGGAATGGACGGAATGGAGGCCCGGAGGAGCCCGGAGGAATGGACGAAGGAATGGAAGGATGGAATGGAAATGGATGGAGGAATGGACGGAAAGGAAGGAAGGAAGGGACGGATGGATGGACGGAGGACGAGGATGGAGGAATGGATGAATGGACGGAATGGACGGAAGGACGGACGGATGGACGTGGACGGACGGACGGACGGATGGATGGATGGAAGGATGGATGACGCCAGGATGGATGACGCCTGGATGTATGATGGACGGATGGATGACGAAAGGATGGATGACGAAAGGATGGATGACGAAAGGATGGATGACGAAAGGATGGATGACGAAAGGATGGATGGATGGATGGAATCAATGGATGGAGGATGGATGGAAGGATGGATGGAAGGATGGAAGGAAAGGAAGGATGGATGGATGGAAGGAGGAAAGTGGATGGAATGGATGAAGAATGGACAGGACGGATGGAGGAATGGATGGAGGAATGGATGGAGGAATGGATGGAGGAATGGATGGAGGAATGGAATGGAAGGAATGGAATGGACGGAGGAATGGAAAGGAATGGAATGGACGGATGGAATGGACGGGATGGAATGGAAGGAAGGAGGAATGGACGGACGGATGGAATGGATGGCCGGATGGAGGATGGATGGACGGAGGAAGGATGGACAGGGTGAGGATGGACACGAGGATGGACGAAATGGATGGATGGAATGGATGGTGGAAGGATGGATGGAAGGATGGAAGGATGGAATGGAATGGAGGATGGAAGGAAGGATGGGTAAATGGAATGGATGAAGGAATGGAAGGAATGGAAGGAATGAAGAATGGACAGGATGGAAGGAAATGGAGGATGGATGGACGAATGGAATGGAATGGAATGGATGGATGAATTTAACTTTAAACCTTACTTAAGAGTTAATTGAAATCGTGGATCGGAAAATCGGAGAATATGATGTTAAGTTTAGTTGTTATTGCAAAATCGCGAAACCCCGATCCCCAATCTCCCGATTTGATTAACTTAAAGTTTTAAAATCTCTTAAGTGTGATTTGAATAGATTATGAATTAATCAAAGATTAATAAATCGGGAAATCGGACCTGTGGTTTCAAGGGATTGACTAGATTGAAAATTAAGTTATTTCAAAACAGCGAATCCGGATATCCCGAAATGAATTTAACATTTCTTACGTTTTATCATTACTTTTCATTTAAAATATTATTTTGAGCAAGTTTTTGGAACATGCGTTCGTTAAAATTTTAACCATTCTTTTTCCAAAAGAAACTAAAAAGGCATTTTGACTAATTTGAGATGAAAAGTTTGTTTTATAAAGATTTTAATAATGAAAATACTCTAGGATACCAAAAATTTTTTACCTTAAGAACAAAATTTTTAGTATGTTTCCCCCAACACCTGTATGGTAGGAAATGCAATACTCAAATGAGTTGGGACAACCCAAAGATATAGAGTGGTAATTGGGATAGAGTTGCCTAAGGATATGGAAGACCAGATGTTTATTAATGTTTATGCCACATTATAGTTCTTTGCATTTAAATATATAACAACAACATAAGAAAATATCACTGAGAAATACGTATCCAAGAGACACAACATTAGCCCTAAACCCTCTGTGGAAGAAAATCCCAAAGAAACTTCCACTGAGTAGATAGCTAATACAATGCTAAGAGATCTCTATGCTAAGACATAAATTCCTCTCCAAGATATACTAATTTCTCCTTTCATTTTAAGAATAAATCATAACTTGTCTCTCAAATTGAGCAAGTGAGTTAGGATCAAATGAGGCACTAGCCTCATTTATTTATACAAGTTCTCGCATCCGAAGTGTCTCTTCAACAAGGTGACTTACTTCTCTCAATCCGGGTGGGTAAACCTACCTTTAAATTAATTCTGGGTCTCTATAATCATAGGTTTGACTTCTTTATTCTTCCTATTACAATTGTCTAATTCAATCCACAAAAGGGGATTTGGTCCTCTATTACAATATTCTCGATACGATCAATCCACAATGGGGATTGATCCTATGAATAAAATATCAATAATAATAAGAATACTTCGCGATACATTATTTCAACACTTCAACAAGAAGGCATTCTTCAATGATCATGCAGAGAGAGAGACAACATCATCAATAACATCAGGAGGACATCATCATCAATATCATCTTGGCCGACGTATCTATAAATCATCATCGGGAGGTTTCTTCATCGACAACATCATCATTCTCGAAAAGAATTCCATCATCATCTGAATCAATATGTAGGTCAAGATAAAATGATACCCTATCACAAAGACTAGGTTGGCTCTATCACAAGTACTAGATTGGCTCTTTGTCACAGCTGTTAAGCTGGTAGTTTAGTGCAAGTCACATCTTGTTTTATGTCTAACAAATAGGTCAAAATCAAGGTATACATCATCATATTGCTTTACGCCTAACAACTAGGGTCAAGCAAGGAACACATCATCTTGCTTTTCGCTTAACAACGAGGTCAAGCAAGGAATCATCTTGTACTTTTACGCCTAACAATGAGGTCGAAGCAAGGAACACACATCATCTTTGGATTTACATCTAACAAGGAGGTCAAAAGAGAGGAATCGCTCCATTTTGTTAATTCTAACAACAGGTTAGAAGCAAGGAATCATCTTTGCTTTACGTCTAATAAAGGAGGTCGTGTATGTGGAACACACACATAATCTTTCTTTACATCTAATAAATTAGGTCAAAAGAAAGGAATCATCTTGTTTTATTTCCAATGTAACTAGGTTAGAAGAAAGGAACAATACTCATCTTTCTCTTTAAGCATCTAATAGTGAGGTTAAAGCAAGGAATCATCTTGCTTTATGTTTAATAGTGAGGTTAGAAGCAATAAACACACATATCATCTTGCTTTACATATAACAAAGAGGTCAGAAGCAATGAATTTCATCTGCTTTATATCTAACAGTAGAGGTCGGGCGGCGGAACACACACATCATCTTTCTTTACATTTAATAGTGAGGTCATAAGCAATGAATCATATTTATTTATGTCTAACAATGAGGTCGAAGCAAGGAATCATCTTTCTTACATCCATCAAATGGTATCGTAAGGCGGAACACATCATCTTTCTTTTACGCCTAAATAAATCCAGGTCGGGCAAGTGAATCATCTTTTCTTTTACATCTAACAACAAGCAATGAATCAAGGGAACACATCATCTTCTGTTTTTACGCTCAATGTTAAAGGTCAAAGTGTAGAATCATTCTCCTTGGTTTTACATCTAACAACAGGTCGGCTAAGGAAATGATACACATCATCTTGCTTTTACGCTTAATGTAAATGAGTCGGGCAAGGAACACATACATCATCTTACTTTACGTCAAACAAATGGGTCAGAAGCAAGGAATCATCTTTATTTACATCTAACAACAAGGTCGTATATGAACACACATCATCTTTCTTTACGCTCTATATAGTGTTTAGAAGCAAGGAATTATCCTTTGATGCATGCCTAAATAACGAGGGTTAAGAAAGGAATTTATATACTTTCAGGAGGGTCCTTTTGGACTATACCGAGCTTATCTCGGAAGTGTTCAAAGTTTACACGAGGTAGAGGCTTGGTGAACACATCGGAAACATGTTCATCCGTGTTAACATATAGGAGCTTCAAGGTCTTCTCTTCACCATGTCACATATGTATGATAGCTGTAATCTCTATGCTTCAATTTGTCATGGAATACAGGATTCTCTCATCTTTATGCAACTCAGTTGTCACATAAGATCAGGGCGGTTGATTCCATATCTAGGTCAAATAGACCGCCGTAACAACTTTCGAAGACATATAGCTTTTCAACAGCGTAATGGAAATGTAATTTTCTTTTCATTGTGCCGAGAGAAATACTAGATTGCCTTATCTTCCGCCACATGAAATCATGGTTGATCCTAAATCAAAACAACATCCTAAAGTGTTTTTTATGTCATAAACATTTCCAGCCCAATATGAACCAGTATAACCAACCAGTCTGAAATCATGATATCCAATATAACAAATACCAAAGTCCAACATACCCTTAACGTATCTCATCACATGTTTTGTAACCACTAAGTGAATTAATGCTGGGTTCTACCAGAACCGACTCAAGGTGTTCACTAAAAAAAAAATACTTGGTCCGTGTTCATAGATACACGTTGATCCAATAATCCGCTCTATATAATGTGGCATCAATCAAACTTGACGAAGTATCAACCAAGAGTTTCCAACTTCGGCTTCCATGGGTGTATTCATATGGTTCTTAGATTCCTAGCGATGTCAAATCTCTTTTAAGATTGAATAATCGTATCTTTAGTTAAGGAAGATCCTCCTCAGACTCTACTAGATACCTCAAGACCTAATAAATAATGCATTAGGCCAAGGTCTTTCATTTCAAATTCCAAGGCAAGTCACTTTTTACATTAAGCGATGAGCATTTCTTCTCCAGCTAAGAATGTTTACCCACATATAGCAAAAGAATATTATCGTTCATTATCCATAATTTTGAAGTAGAGATTTGAGTTTTCTTTACTCTTGTTAAATCCCAAACTCAAGCCAAGAACTGCCTATATTGCCTATACCAAGCTCTTGGATCTTGCCTAAGTCAGATAAGGCTTTCTTCAATCTCAGACATGAGACTTCCTGTCTCAACATCAAATCCTTGAGGTTCTATATATACTTCCTCTCGATGACACCATTTAGAAAGATGTTTTCATGTCCATTTAGTGTAGCTTCCACTTCATCTTAGCCAAAGAGCTATGATGGTCCTATCAAGGTATCTCACATGATTTAATGTCTCTTCATAGTCAATGTCTTCCTATTGAGAAAATCCCTTTGTTAAATAAATATTTCTTTATACTTCTCTCAATACTTCCATCAACAACATACTTTTATTTTGAAGAGCCATCTTGATGATACCACATACTTTCTTACTTTGGTCCGGGAACTATTTCCTATACATCACTCTTTATTATAGATTGGTATTCCTATGTCATGGCATCCTCGGGCTTCATTCCTTCTTGAATGGCTTCTTCAAAGGTGCAGGCTCCTTTTCTAGAGATCACACATCAAAGCCATGTAATCAGAGGGAATGGATTTGGTATTTAATTTGTCTCAGGTTCCTTATGGAACACCATATTTCTCCATATTGAATAAGCCTTTGCCAAAGCATGCTTTATTTTATGGAGAAGGTCATTTGAGGAGGTTCTTGAAATTCTCATACTTCATGGTATTCAAGAGTTTCATCGTGGTAGTTACTACTTCCCTCAATTAGTTCCTCAGGAGCTCAGGGAACCTCTTCATTACAGATTGGGGATTACTAAATTCTCTTCATATACCTCTTCTTAAGATGGCATATTTTGATTTCGAGTACTTCATATTCAAATAAAGGTCAGTATCCCTACTAATCTCCTAACAGATGTTAACCTTTATGTAGATTCAAGGACTTCGGAGACTTCACAAGATCCCACAAATATTCTCTTTCCTAAAGGGTCCAACTTGTTTCTTTTCTTTAGGTATATGAATAAAATCGACATCCAAATATTTTGAGATGGCTTAATGCTGTATTTCTTTCCGTGAACATCTCTTCCAAAGGTCTTGAGCCCAAGTGTGCTATATGTGGATAATTTGGTTCCGCGACATAAACAATTGCCATTGTTACTTCTACACATAGAAGGATCTTGATCATGGATCATGGGGCTCCTCTACAACTTCCATTATGGTTTTGTTCTTCCATTCAAATTACATGTTGTTGGGGATTCAGATCCAAACTATAGAAGTTCATGAACTCTTTTGAGGTATATTTTCCTCTCCATTATTTGACCTCGGTGCATATTAATCTTCCTTTCAGAAAGGTTTTCTATAAAGGATTTGAATTCCTTGAACTTTATTACCTCCAAATATATCCAAAGTCTTCTATGAATAATCATCAATGAATGACAGTATATATACCACTAATGGAGATGATGGCATTGGGCCAAGACCAATGGATGAGTTCTAGACTCCTTCTCGTCTTCTTGTCTTTCTTCGTAAATGGGTTCTTGATGTTCTTCCTTGTGCACATCCATTGCATACCATGATCACCTTTGAGTTATGGTAAACTTATGACAACTTTGCATATCTATGGTAGTGACTAGAGGCTAATCTTATATTCTAAGATTTCTTCAATGGTGTGGGTCATGGCAAATTTTATGAGTAACCCTTTAGTTTATGCAAGCTACCTTCTTCTCTTCCATCGATGATTGCTTCATCTATGGTCTCTCTTTATCACGTTGCCTTCTGCAAACTTCACTATAGCTTCCTTAGTGTTATTACATGTGACCTAGAGAAAGGTTAGAAAAACAACAAGCAAGAGTAATATCCTCCTATAATATAAAGCAATATCATGAATAATCATCCTAGTAGCCCTTTTAGAGCTATCACTTTATAATTTATCCGGGCTAAAGATTAAAGGTAAGGAATATTAATACAAATGAGGTCAACACTCTCAGTGTTGTGACTGCCGCTCTTCCATGGCAACTTGGAACTAACACACAAGGTTTCTCCTAGAGGAGGTGTTAGTTGTATCGTGCAAAACACATACAATTTATATGATCACATGCTATCAAGCATAATACTTTACAAAGATTGTTATCTCAACTATATCTATTAGCTTCATCAGTGTGTACCTTTGAATCTTATTAATCTTGATTAGTCAAACCCGAGCCTTGTCCTCAAGAATGAGTTCTTTCTTTTCTTCCGTGCCCTTCAATTCGCGACAAGTGCTTTCTTCAACTTCAGTTCTCAGACCGAGACAATATTCTATCTTGACAAAAGTTTAGGTTAGAGGATAAGCTCTATGGTCAACTTTTAATCCTTTTAATAATTTGATCATAACTTCAACATGCAATACTGATTAAGATAATGTCATGACAAATAGATGCATATCAGAATAATCACGCCTGGGTTGCATCATTCCTCCGAATGTGTTGGATCTTGAGATCCTTCTGGATCTATGGCAAGAAATCCCTTCTCTTGCAAATACCCTTTAGGGTTTAACCATTAAACATATGTGAGTACATACCTCTGATGACATTTGTAGGTAGTGGTTCCATCTGGTAGCAGCGGTAATCATTACCAACTCTTAAGAAAACTTCAAGGGTGATTGCAACTGGTCTTACGGCTGCAACTGCAACTAATGCTACAACTGCAATTGGCTCTGAAACTGCAACTGCAACTACAACTTAGGGTTTTATGAGGAAACCCTAATTTTTCAAACTTCAAATTTTGAAATTCTGATCTAGGGAATAGATGCGCTGGGCTGAGGCGAGTATGCTAGTGTAGTTAGAATTTTGAAAATCCAACTTTTTCCCCCTCAAACTTGATCTGTGGATTTCTGGACTAGTGCTTCTGGTTTTCTGGTACTCTGGTACTTCTGGTACTTCTGGTACTCTGGTTTTCTAGTTTTCTGGTACTTTGTGAAACTAGGGTTTCACTTTCCGGGAGATCTAGCCATTGAAAAGGTGTGCTGAAGGTGCCAAAATGATCCTTGGGGGAGGGTGAAACTTTCTAGGTGGTATTGGAGCTTAAAAGCTTCACTTTTGAAAAACCCTACTTTTGCAGGTGTTAGCTCCCAAAATGAATCTGTCACCATGGTTGCATTTTGTGGTTGATAGCATGGATATTGGTAGTTTTCTCAAATTTAGTTTTGAGTTTTTCTAGTACAAAGACTTAGGTTTTGATTTTTGTCTTAGAAATAAGACAACCCATAAAGGTCTTCTCTTTAAAATTTTCATAAAATGCTTTCAACAGCTAACGCATGTTTTAAGGATGATGGTCAGCTGGTGAAAGTGGCTATTTTCAACAACTAAGGAGCATTTCTCATGGGTTGTGCACTGGTGAAAGCGACAGTTTTCAATAGCCGAGGAGCATTTCTCACGGATTGCGCGTTGGTGAAAGTGGTGGTTTTCAACAACCGAGGAGCACTTCTCACGGGTTGTGTGCTGGTGAAAGAGACAGTTTTCAACAACCGAGGAGCACTTCTCATGGGCCATTAGCAGGTGAAAGCAGGGATCACGTGCGTTTTATCCATGTTTTAAAAAATCTAATGATGAGACGTTCAACCCACACCATGCAATCAAGTATGATGCACTGGTGAAAGTGGATAATCATGGAAACTCGAGTTGCACGTCTAAATCGGATTGCAAAGCGGATCTCGTTCAGTAACGCATGCTTCACAATCATGGCGTCGGAAATGGAAAATTTGAACCCATCATCACAGGTACAGGAACAGTACTACTTGGCTGGCGGCATCAAATCGGCTCATCGCTTCCCCAACACGCATCACTCACAAATGTATGCTAAGTTTTTAATTTTGAAAGACAGAACCGAGTGCTTTCACCAGCGCAAGACCTCGGCCCGAACAACAGGTTGTAGTGTTTGGTGTGCAGAATTGTTTGGGATTTTGAATCGAAAATGGCCAGGAGACGTAGTGTCTCATTATTGAGAAAAGAATTGGACAATCTATCCTTCCTACAGAGGCACCTAGAGGTGCAAAAACACTTCTTAAATGCAGGTTGTATGGAGTATGTCGAGAGGCTGTAGAATGGATGTCACCAATCAACAACAACTTTTGCTAAAAATTTTGACGGGAATAAGGCATGTGTTGGATCCTTGGAGATCATTGTGGATAAAGCTTCCATCACTGCAGTGACCAGCTTACCAAGATCGGGCCAGAGTTGGTTCAAAACTACTGCCACCAAAAACTTAAATTTCAGAGCATATTTGAAGGAAGAATTCAGGCATAATGCATGGAAGAAGAGCATGCCAGTTTCTCACTTAGAGGATGAGTGGCAGGATTTGTTTAAGGGCATCCAACTCTACATAACTTCAGAAGGCAGGTATGACAAACTGATGGTGTATCACTTCAAGCTCTTAGACCATTTCACAGGTAAAACTCTCCTAAATCTACCTTTCTTCTTGCACAAGAGCTTAACTAAGGTCTATAAAAATATTAGAGCTGAACCTCTAAGCATGAAGAACACTCTTTGCCACTTTGGTATTATTAAATTAATAATTTTGGAGGATCTAAGATAGAAGGGGAGGACCTGGCAACATTTTCTTTTTTGGGAGGGTTTTGAAACTCAAACTCAGCCCGTGAATGAACAGAGGAAAGTTGGAAAGAAGCAATTGAATCCTCAAAGAAGCTCGAGGAAGAGGAGAACCCTTCCAGGACCTACATAATATAGAATCTCTGGTGTGAAATCTCACAGGTCAAAGAAAAAATTGAGTTTTGAAACTACTACAGAGCAACCTACAGAAAGGAGAACAAACATCTTAAACCTGCCCTACACAGACTTAGAACCAGAGCAAGAAGATGAGATCCCTGCCATCAAGAGCCCTAAACATTCCATTGAGTTTGCACACAATTGTGAGACCTTTACTCACACCGAGGAAGGGGAAACATCAAAGAGAACTAAGTTGAAGAAAACACAGAAAATCAAGCATCTCAAAGAAGTGATCGCTTAGCAGGAGGTTTTAGAGAGGGTAATAAAGGAAAGATACAAGAAGTTGTCTGATAATTTTGCAGAAACCAATGCTGCATTTGAAAAGCTAGCTCGTGAGAGTTTCAAGGAAAAGAAGAGGAAACAGAAAATCACCAAAGACTATAACAGTCTATTGTGGCTAGCAAAGCGCCTCAAAAGGAAAATCAGAAAATTGAAGCAAAAGAAAAAATCACACCCAGATTTGCAAGTGCTTGCTCAGGTTGTTGTAAACATGCAAGGGGATAAAGCAGAGACACATTGAATTTTTTATGGAATCACAGTTTTGGAGGTGAAAGTTCATTTTGGGCTAAGGCAGAGCTTTCACTAGCGCACAGTGCAATTTTACGACCAGTTAGCTGGTGAAAGGCAGCGCTTTCACCAGCTAACCAGCGAATCATAAGGCGATTTAGCTGGTGAAACCATAAAAAGCATTTTTGAAAGCTAAGGACAGAGCATGTCATTTTTCACAGGTTATGAAGAGGTTCCAGGGTATCAAAAGGATAACAACTTGCTCGGAAAAGACTCTCCATCAGAGATTCGTGGGAGTTTTTAAGAACCACATGCTAAACAAATCTCCTAAAGTATCTACTATGAACAACTGAAGAAATCCAGTTGCCAAGACAGGTGCCTCTACATGTTTTCATGACACCACAGATTCCAGAAGCTGAAGAATACAGATGTCGAATTTTGAGATTGAAGACAATTCAAATGCTAGTTTAGTCATTAAGTCTTTATTATCAAGTTGTTTAGTTAGATTTGAATTGCTATTTTTAGATACAGATCCAAGTTTTTAGGATCTTTAAAACTGATTGTAAAAGGCTATAAATTCCTATCTTTTCTAAGAGGCAAGGGTTCAAATTGGGATATATTTTGTGCTACTGTATAGACTCTTATTTGCAGAAATAAAGTTCAGTTTCCTTTCGTTTTCAATATCAGAATTATCCATCTTTCCTTTTCTGTACTTTGTTTCAGTTTATTTTAGTTCATGAATACTGTTATCTCTTTATTGAGCTCATAGACTTGAAGTAAAGGATTTCTCTCTATCTTTCATTAAACCCTACATTCAGTTGTATTTGGCAATCAAGAATAGTGTTCTTCATCCTCTCCTTTCAATTTACTTGATCTGATTATTGTTTCCTGAAAGAACTGTTTCTTTAGATGTATGAGTTGTCTATTACATTGATCATTAAAGACCCCATTGTTCCAAGAATATATACACATTATTTCTAAGTTACCAATCATCCTTAGCCTACAACCCTAAGGAGTTTCTTGGAGTGATAACAAATTGGTGTCGTTACTGGGGAGAGGAGATCAAAGCTCAGCTTCCTTGGGAGATGACAAGATCCAGCTTTGATGATAGACAAATCTTGGACATCATTTGGTTGTAATTATCTATTTGGCGACTCCATGAAGGACAGATTCAGTGGCGACTCCACAATAATCAAATTTCAAAAGCATTTGCAGCTCTTTTGGCTCGGAGGTTTGCACCTCTTGACTTCTCAACAGTTCCTGGTTTCCCACATCCAGTTCCTTCTATAGATATTTGGGGAGATCACCTYCCAAGATTTGCAGAAAAGAAAGARGATAATCCTTCAGATCATCTCATCAKATTTCATCAATGCATGRTTYARYTGGATATATATCATGAGGATGTGCTCATGAARATGTTTGTCTTCTCRTTGGAAGGAGATGCTCRTGAATGGTATCGATCTTTACCTCCTTMTAGMATATMTTMTTTAAAAGAGTTTCATACAGTATTCCATCATCGATGTGAAAGGTATTTTGCTCGGGAAATTCTTCTTGAGGGTTGTTGTGAAGAATTTCATTCATATATTCAAAATGTCTATTCTTCTAGTTGTGAACATGAAATTATTTCTATTGTTGTTGTTCAAGAGGAAGATCTTCAAGATAGCGTTGATGTGAATATTGATGATTGTGTGACCGAAGATTCTCTGGATTTTTCTTCTTATGTACCTACTACTTTAAACAAAAATGAAAAGGATTTTAGGGTAGGGGAAGAAGAAGATGAATTTTCAGCTGAAAGTCTCTTTAGAAGATGCTATGATGAATTTGAAAAGCATGTTCAGCAGGAAGCAGTCAATTCTTCTGTTTGTAGAGATGAAAGTTATGTTGTTAAGGGAGATATTGATGATACCAATAGTTATAATGAGAATTATATATCTGTAGATGCATCAGATATTATCTCTGTTGCACATGTTGCCTTTGATGTGTATGAAGAATCAGTTGTGAAAAAGGATTGTTCTCAAATTTTTGAAGAGGTTTCTTATGACATTTTTCCTCTTGCGATTGATGAGAAGGATTTGAAGATTGCTTGTCTTTCTTTACTAGATACAAAGGTTTTTTGTTCACCTATCTTTGATAAGTACACAGACGAAGGAGATCGGATTTCTATATCAAATAATGTTGTTTTGAGCAGCAGCTAGCCTATATATGATAGCTATGGATCTGATCTTGAAGAGCCTCTTTCTTTGCCTATCGAAGAACAACATCAAGATGAAGTCAATCATTCAGTTTTCACAGCTGATGTCCTTTATCCAGAATCCTGTTATGAATATGACTTGTTTTATCAAATTAATGGACAATATGATTGTGTTGGAAAATATGTGGTTGAATATGATATTTTTCTAAAAAATTCAATGGTTATGATTCTAGATGATAATGAGCAGATTGCATATGGAAATAGTCCTAGATCAGATCAGGAAAATCATGGAATTAATACAGGAAAACAGATTTTCCACTTTAAAAAGCAAGGTATTGTCATACATAAATTTTATGATCCAATTGCTATGTGGATGGACTCACGGTTTTCAATGATTACAGAGTTTGGCATCATGGTTTGCAGTAGTGAATGTGAGCCAGTTGCAGTCTTCTTGTGGTATCTTTTTTTCTCCTTCCCTGTTCCATGTTGTATACAAAAGATGGGTCAAGAAATTTGATGCTTGAATTATTTTTCTAGAAATTTGTATATACCTGAAACATGTATTTGCAGCGGTTAGAGTAGGAGTAGATAGAAGAATAAGCTCTTTTCTTTGAGCAAGTAGATTACTTTCAGTTTTCTTAATTAGGGAAAAGTTGAAGAAGTTATGCTTGAATTGAGAGGAAGTATCACAGGTTCTGTAGAGGAGGATGCTGGTTGGTTTGATCTTTTCAGTAAATGTTACTGGAAAGTGGTTAGTGTTGGAGCAACACTTTTCCTGTTTCAGCAACTTGCTGGCATAAATGCAGTTGTTTATTACTCCACTTCTGTGTTCCGGAGTGTTGGTATTGCTCCTGATGTTGTAGCAAGTGCTCTTGTGTCATATTCAAATGTCATTGGTACAGCTGTGGCATCTTCTTTAATGGACAAGCAGGGAAGAAAGAGCTTTCTTATAACGAGTTTCATGGGAATGGTTGCTTCTATGTTGCTTCTTTCTCTGTTCCTTTCCTGGAAGGCATTGGCAAAATACTCCGGCACTCTTGCTATTCTCGGGACTATCTTGTACGTTGTCTCATTTTCCTTGGGAGTTGGTCCTGTTCCGGCTCTACTTCTACCTTTCTGATGATGGAGCTGCGACTGGTGTTGGTGCTCAACACTCATAGTGCATGCTACAGGTGCAGCTAAAGTTTTGGATGAGGTTGTTGGAAATGTTAACGAGAAGGGAATGTTATTCACTCTGCCAGTTATAGAAATACTTGTTCAGTGCTTTCCTAGAGATGCGCCTCCTCTTCTAGGTGGAATATGCCCACCCCCTGAGCTGGGCATGCAGGTGACACGACTAGTGAAGTTTACATGTTATCATTGCAAGTTGATGAGAAATAACTGCCAAAACATCATCTATATGCTATCAGTTATCATTAATTTGGGCATGATGCAGAATTTCATGAGGGATCATGTCATAACAAACTTGAGATTGCATACGGATCTTATGGAGAATGGTCTTGAATGTTGTAATGTCATATTTGAATTAGAATATGGTTAATTTTTCATTATTTCATGCATCAAGTTCGGGTATTGTTTAACAGATCAAACAGTCGAAATTCCCTCATACAAGCGTGCAATTACAGCTCCAAATCCGTTCAAGTGGCAGAAGATGGTCGAAACTCCAGTTTGGAAAGCAAACTTATCATACAGTTAGAAACAATCATCACGAATGAAAGACAAAAAGGAAGGATTACGAACTCGATCTCCAAGCTCGAGAGTTCAAGAGTTCAGGAAGGCTTGCCTGCATTACAGAACAGAGAAATAATCTCACCGCTCTACCAGTAAACTCGCTCTACATCATGGAAGATAGTCATGGTGGATGTGCCTGTTGAACTCATAATGAGAATTGGGAGCACTGTAAATAGAGAGAGGATCTTCGTCTAGCAAGCCTTGAGGTCTTTGTACTCTTGCAGGTAATCGAGATTCATCAAGTTTTGATTTTTGGGTAAGTTTTTGTTTTCGGTGGTTTAGGCAAGCCTGTGTGTGCTCATTAACCATCGAAAAGGTTGAATGACTCCATGGCCCAATACTAAAGGCTACTGAGTCTAGCTAGGTTATTGGTCACCTCACAGGGAGATGCCCATCCCAGTTGGAGCCAAATGTTAGCTCCCAAAATGAATCCATCACCATGGTTTCTTTTTGTGGTTGATAGCATGGATATTGGTAGTTTTGTCAAATTTAGTTTTGAGTTTTTCTAGTAGCAATACTTAGGTTTTGATTTTTGTCTTAGAAATAAGACGACCCATAAATGTCTTCTCTTTAAAATTTTCATAAAATGCTTTCAACAACTAACGCATGTTTTAAGGATGATGGTTAGCTGGTAAAAGTGGCTATTTTCAACAGCTAAGGATCATTTCTCATGGGTTGTGCACTGGTGAAAGTGACAGTTTTAAACAGCCGAGGATCATTTCTCACGGGTTGCGCACTGGTGAAAGCGGCGGTTTTCAACAGTCGAGGAGCACTTCTCACGGGTTGCGCGCTGGTGAAAGTGACGGTTTTCAACAGTCGAGGAGCACTTCTCATTGGACATTAGCAGGAGAAAGCGGGGATCACGTGCGTTTTATCCACGTTTTAAAAAATCTAATGATGAGACGTTCAGCCCACGTCATGCAATCAAGTATGATGCGCTGGTGAAAGTGGATAATCATGGAAACTCCAGTTGCACGTCTAAATTGGATTGCAAAGTGGATCTCGTTCAGTAACGCATGCTTCACAATCATGGTGTCGAAAATGGAAAATTTGAACCCATCATCGTAGGTACAGGAACAATACTACTTGGATGATGACATCAAATCGTCTCATCTCTTCCCCAACATTCATCACTCACAAATGTATGCTAAGTTTTTAATTTTGAAAGACAAAGCCGAGTGCTTTCACCAGTGCAAGACCTCGGCCCGAACAACAGGTTGCAGTGTTTGGTGTGTAGAATTGTTTGGGATTTTGAATCGCAAATGGCTAGGAGATGCAGTGGCTCATTATTGAGAAAATAATTGGACAGTCTATCCTTCCTACAGGCACACCCAGAGGTGCAAAAACACTTCTTAAATGCAGGTTGTATGGAGTATGTCGAGAGGCTACATAATGGCTGTCACCAATCAACAACAGAGGATTTTTCTAAAACGTTTGATGGGAATAAGGCCTGTGTCGGGTCCTTGGAGATAATTGTGGATGAAGCTGCCATCACTGCAGCGACCAGCTTACCAAGATCGGGCCAGAGTTGGTTCAAAACTACTGCCACCAAAAACTTAAATTTCAGATCATATTTGAAGGAATAATTTAGGCATAATGCATGGAAGAAGACCATGTCAGTTTCTCACTTAGAGGATGAGTGGCAGGATTTATTTAAGGGCATCCAACTCTACATAACTTCAGAAGGCAGGTATGACAAACTGATGTTGTATCACTTCAAGCTCTTAGACCATTTCACAGGTAAAACTCTCCTAAATCTACCTTTCTTCTTGCATAAGAGCTTAACTAAGGTCTGTAAAAAGATTAGAGCTGAAACTCGAAGCATGAAGAACACTCTTTGCCACTTTGGCCTTATTAAATTAATCATTTTGGAGGAGTTAAGACAGAAGGGGAGGACCTGGCAACATTTTATTTTTTGGGAGGGCTTTGAAACTCAAACTCAGCCCGTGAATGGACAGAGGAAAGATGGAAAGAAGCAATTGACTCCTCAAAGCAGCTTGAGGAAGAGGAAAACCCTTCCAGGACCTCCAGAAGATAGAATCTCTGGTGTGAAATCTCATAGGTCAAAGAAAAAATTGAGTTTTGAAACTACTACAGAGCATCCTACAGAAAGGAGAACAAACATCTTAAACCTGCCCTACACAGACTTAGAACCAGAGAAAGAAGATGAGAGCCCTTCCATCAAGAGTCCTGAACATTCCATTGAGTTTTCACAGAATTGTGAGACCTTTACTCACACTGAGGAAGGGGAAACATCAAAGAGCACTAAGTCAAAGAAAACACAGAAAATCAAGCATCTCAAAGAAGTGATTGCTCAGTAGGAGGTTTTAGAGAGGCTAATAAAGGAAAGATACAAGAAGCTGTCTGATAATTTTGCAGAAACCAATGATGCATTTGAAAAGCTGGCTCGTGAGAGTGTCAAGGAAAAGAAGAGGAAACAGGAAATCACCAAAGACTATAATAGTCTATGGTGGCTAGCAAAGCACCTCAAAAGGAAAATCAGAAAATTGAAGCAAAAGAAAAAATCACACCCAGATTTGCAAGTGCTTGCTCAGGTTGCTATAAACATGCAAGGGGATAAAGCAGAGACACATTGAGCTTTTGATGGAATCACAGTTTTGGAGGTGAAAGTTCATTTTGGGCTAAGGCAGAGCTTTCACCAGCGCACAACACAATTTTACGACCAGTTAGCTGGTGAAAGGCAGTGCTTTCACCAGCTAACCAACGAATCATAAGGCGAGTTAGATGGTGAAAGCAAAACAATAATTTTTGAAAGATAAGGATGGAGCAGTTCATTTTTCACAGGTTATGAAGAGGTTCCAGGGTATCAAAAGGATAACAACTTGCTCGGAAAAGACTCTGCATCAGAGATTCGTGGGAGTTTTTGAGAACCACATGCTAAACAAATCTCCTAAAGTATCTACTATGAACAACTGAAGAAATCCAGTGGCCAAGACAAGTGCCTCTGCATGTTTTCATGACACCACAGATTCCAGAAGTTGAAGAATATAGATGTCGAATTTTGAGATTGAAGACAATTCGAATGCTAGTTTAGTCATTAAGTCTTTATTATCAAGTTGTTTAGTTAGATTTGAATTGCTATTTTTAGATACAGATCCAAGTTTTTAGGATCTTTAAAACTGATTGTAAAAGGATATAAATGCCTATCGTTTCTAAGAGGAAAGGGTTCAAACTGGGATATATTTTGTGCTACTGTATAGACTCTTATTTGCAGAAATAAAGTTCAGTTTCCTTTCATTTTCAATATCAGAATTATCCATGTTTCCTTTTCTGTACTTTGTTTCAGTTTATTTTAGTTCATGAATATTGTTATCTCTTTATTGAGCTCATAGACTTGAAGTAAAGGATTTCTCTCTATCTTTCATTAAGCCCTACATTCAGTTGTATTTGGAAATCAAGAATAGTGTTGTTCATCCTCTCCTTTCAATTTACTTGATCTGATTATTGTTTCCTGAAAGCACTGCTTCTTTAGATATATGAGTTGTCTATTACATTGATCATTAAAGACCCCATTGTTCCAAGCATATATACACATTATTTATAAGTTACCAAGCATCCTTAGCCTACAACCCTAAGGAGCTTCTTGGAGTGATAACAGCATGTACGACAACAGTGACATTTTTCTCTTGCGAAATATGCTTCCTTTAGGTTGGCTCTGATACCATGTTAATGTTTATGCCATTATTATAGTTATTTTCATTTCAATAGATAACAACAAGATAAGAACAAGATCACTGAGAAATACACATTCATAAGAGACACAACATTTATCCTGGGAAACCCTCTAGGGGAAGAAAACCCAGCAAAACTTCCTTAATATAGATAGCCAATACAATGCCAAG
>SNQJ01S0053064.1:52137-64327 GCA_010110895.2 Picea sitchensis
CAGCAAAACTTCCTTAATATAGATAGCCAATACAATGCCAAGAGATCTCTATGCTAAAACAGAAAGTCCTCTCCAAGATATGTGCCACTCTCTCTCTCCTTTGCTGGTAATAGATCATAAATTGTCTCTCAAACTGATCAAGTGAGTTGTGATCAAATGAAGTGCTAGCCTCTTTTATTTATACAAGTTCTGGCACATGTGAAGTGTCTCTTCATTGGCAGGGTCGACTTCTTAATCTGGGTGGGTAAACCCACCTTTATTATATTTCTGGGTCTCTTAATTAACTATTGGGGCCAACTTCTTATTCTTCCTATTACAATTGTCTTTTGACCAATCCAAAAAAGGGGATTCGGTCCTATTACAATATCCGACATGATCAATCCACAATGGGGATTGATCCTATGAAAAAAATATCAATAATAATAAGAATACTCTTTGTAGTTACATTATTTCAACATGGTTAAGATCAAGAAGAATTTGAAGGTAGCTCAGGATAGACAGAAGGTTTATGTAGATAAGAACAAGACATATATAAAATTTAAAGTAGGGGAGCATGTACTTTTGAAAGTGAAGCCCAAGAAAATCTCCTTGAAATTGGGTAGTTGTACAAATCCGACAACCATATTCTGTGGTCCATTTGAAATATTGGACATAATAGGGCTAGTTACATACATGCTTGCATTGCCTTCTTCCATGAATGTGCATAATGTATTTCATGTCTCTTTACTAAATAAATATGTACATGATATTAACGATGTTATTTATTGGAATCTGATTCAAGTAGAGACAAAGGGATAATTCCAGGTTCAACCAGTGCGAGTATTGGACAAAAAGGTCAAAATTCTCTAGAATCGAGTTATAGAGTTGGTAAAAGTTCAGTGGACCTAATATGGTCTTGAAGATGCTACCTAGGAGCATGAAGATGCCAAGAGGGTAGAGTACCCACAACTTTTTGAATAAATTTTGAGATTTTTATCTCTATTTTGTATATGCACCGAGGACAGTGCCAAAATAAGGGGGAGGGGATGTAACAACCCAGGTTTTGAACCCACATTTTAAATAATGTATTGTTACAATGCTGAGAGTCTAGAGTGCCCAAAAAATTATTAAAAGGCCAGTGTGCCCAAGAAATGTAATGTTTTGATCATTATTAATAATAAATACATCACTGGTTGCTAGACAGACAAGGACTAGAGGTATCAGGGGTTATGATTCCAAAAGAGAGGGGGTTTGAGGGAATAAATGTTTATTTCCTATTTTTAATTACCCTTTTTTATAAGGGAGTGGATCAGTTACATGAGCTTCTTGGGGGAGGATAGGAGGTTCTTGATTCCCCACGAAAATACTTAAACCCATCCCTAGTCTGATTGGGGGGTTGGTTCATTCACTCCTTCACTTCTCCTTTCATTCCATTATTTCCCCCACACATTCATTCACTTATTTTTCATTGTTTATCACCTTGGGTGGAGATATCACTCCAATCATTTATGTCAGTCGTTCATCTTCCTCATCCATGTCTTGGCTTGGGAAAATAAAATGAACTTCTGAAGAGAAACCATGGTATCATTGGTTGTAGAGGTCGCTGGTGTAATCCAGCCATGACTTGAGGCCTACACATTTGAGATGTGTTGGACTGTGTCTAATGTTTTCTACATATGTGAGTCCTGAGAGTTCCATCATGAATATTATGGACCAATTTCACTGGATCCCTGGAAGGAGAAGGAATTCATGAGGGATTGCGTGGTAGAGAAGGGTGAAGGTCCATTCTCTTGGGTGGCACAAGATGGGTAGAAGAGATATGGGTACTTGGATTGTTGTGAGTGATGGGAAATATTGTGAGATCTTGAGTGATGAATGGTTCAAGAAGCCATGTAACACTCTTGAATCCTCCTTGCGGATTCATGACCCTGGCTCAGGGGTGACACTATTGTTGAGATTTGGAGCAGTAGTGTTTATGGTTGGGTGGAACTTCCTTGGTCTGTAGCCAGTTGGTGTCTTCTTGTATAAATACAAGTTCTCTCCGTTATGGTATTATTTATCGATATATGAATGTATTTCGTTGCGTATTTATTTATCATTTAATTGAATCTTTAGAATATGCATGCTTGTTGGTTATTGTTGTGCATGTAGTTAGATATTTTCTTTTATGTGTCCTTATTAATTTAAGAGGTATCGGTAAGAAAAATAAGTCCAAGGGTGATCTAGGTGGATATTGGTGGCCACCCACCTTTTTCAACTGGCTCAAAACAGTTTTCTGGAAAATTTGGCAATTTACTATTTTTAGCAGTTTTTAACTTCGGGGGCCATTTTGAGGGCCCAAATGAAGGTTTTTCAAGATAGAGGTTCTTAATGATATCTGAAGGAATTATTGAGCCCCAAAAATGAATCTCCTCAATGATACCTTTCCAATGATCTATCATACGCCTAAAACAGAGATCGTATGCAAAAGTTACGACCCCGAGAAGTTGATGTACTAACTTACCCAAACGGGGTCCACATGACTTTTGGCGCTTCATCTCCTAGGGTTAGGTTTTTGGATGTATAGGAATTTTGAAATTCCTGTTTATTGTAAAAATTCCTTTAGAGCCTCATTTTAATCATCTTCTTGCGAATGTGAGTAGCGGTCAGATCTCTTCTCAGAGATAAGCTGCCACCATTCTATCGAGTCTTTCACTCTGTATTTTACAGTCTCTGTACATTTATTTCATTAATAGAAATCATGTATTACTATATATATGTGTTTATGGTTGAATCTCTAATATATTTCTATTATATTATTGAATATCTGTGATATCTCTATGCATTTCTCTATTATATCTCCGATCTCATTTCGTGTTGAAAATAATCTGGATCAGTGGTATCAGAGCAGGCTATTCTTGGTTTTTTTTTCAGTGCATGTCCCCGATGAGGTATGAGTATAGAAATTTGGGTATTTATCTTGTATATCTTAAGGAAAATCACTCTTTCACACCCAATAAACCCTCAAAGGCGTAAGAAAATAGAAACGACAGAGCATACGATCCTATCAGTCTGTTGCTTGAGCAAGCTCTCATGCTACAGAGGGACGAAATGGTGTAGAATTTTTCCCACATCCTTCAATGCCTGCTGATAGAAATAGGTGAAACTTCATCAAGAATCCACTTTGGAGGTACCTCACCTTTCAAGGTACAAGTTAATTTTGATATTCTTGTATTTGAATGATAGATAGATGCAGAAGCCCTAGACAAATGGTTAAATCTGCTAGAAGGTTATTTCTTTGTTCACAAATTTTTCGACAAAGAAAAGGTCACCTTAGAACTCCTTAAAGCTCTCCCCCATGTCAAACATTGGTGGGAAACTTATTGAGAGTAGAGCTCCATAGAGGATTCTGAAATATATGGGGTCGATCCCACTTCAGAGTTTTTTGTGGATGTGGTAAAGGAACAATATTATCCTATTGGAAACTATGAGGACCAGTACATTAGATGGACCACACTACGGCAAGAGAGGGGCCAATAAGTTCTGGAGTTCACCAATACCTTCCATACCTTGTGCACCAAGCTGGGTATCAAAGACTCCGAACAAAATTTGGTTCTGAAATACCGTGGGGCTCTACACAGATACATCCAAACTGAAATGGATTTTTTGGACATCTCATCACTCGGTGGTGCCTATCAATGTGCTATTAAAATCGAGCATAAATTTAAGCACCAGAACAAACAGGATTTTTGTTCTGCAAATCTGCAACAACCAAAGTATGAAAAAAAGTCCCTAAAAAACAGTCTCCCAAAAACCAGTCCAAGCCACATGAAAAGAAGGGTCATGGGAAGACAAAGAAGGAAACCGAAAAATGGTGTGATTTCCACAAAATCCCCTGGCACAACACCAATGAATGTCTCTCAAAACATTCATTGGTGGCCGAGATCAAAGACAAGGAGTCGAACCCTGATTCAAAATCTGATTATGAAAATGCTAGTAAAGGACAGATCATTGATGTAGACCCCACTGCTATTGTCACCACCGCAACAATTCAACCAGAAGAACCAATAGATCCTGAAGAGGGGGATCACCTTTTTCATTCACAGATGTGGGTGAAGGGGACCCCGCTGCATTTTATTGTTGAGAGTGGAAGCCAAAAGAACCTCATCTTAGCAGAGGTCGTCAAACAATTGGGATTGTTGACAACACCACACCCACAACCATACAACATCGGGTGGCTTCGCCAAGGATGAGATCTTCGTGTTTGCCAACAATGTCGATTTCCATATGGCATCCAACCCTTCAAGGATGAGGTATTATGTGATGATGCTCTACTAGATGTTTGTGATGTTCTCTTGGGCCAACCATATATGTGGAAGCGCCACGCTGTTTATGAGTCTTGACCCTGCAGTGCCATTGTTTCTCTAGGGGGTCATCTCTATAGAATACCAGACGTAGTTCCGACTACTGTTCCACCTAAAAAGTGTCGCAAGGTAGTATCTCATACTACAAAATTCAACTTCTTCAGAATCTGTTCAAAATGGGAACAAAAGGACACTGCAACCACTACAACTTTGCCCCAAGCACCTTCTATCCAAAAGAAGTAGGTCGACAAGGCTGCAACAAAGTGAAAATATTCCTTCGACACTCCATCCTCTCATGTATCCCAACTTGTTGAACAGCCTCAACCTCAACAGGTTCGTGACAGACTTCCACAAACTGAGCAGCACGACGTCTCCAGAAAGCAAGCAACTCACCAAGATGCAGATTCAGCAAATGCTTTTTCCTCTCCCCCAGGAACTCAACACAATGGATACCATTTCTTCATAATGAGGGAGGATTTATCTAGGTGGATATTGGTGGCCACCCACCTTTTCCGACTGGATCAAAACAGTTTTCTGGAAAATTTGGCAATTTACTATTTTTAGTAGTTTTTAACTTTCGAGGCCATTTTGAGGGCCCAAATGATTTTTTTTCGAGATAAAGGTTATTAATGATATCCTAAGGCATGATTGATCTCGCAAAATGAATATCCTCGATGATACCTTTCTAACGAGCTATCATATGCCTAAAATAAAGATCGTATGCAAAAGTTACGACCCCAGGAAGTTGATGTACTAACTTACACAAATGGGGCCCACATGACTTTTAGCGCTTCATCTCCTAGGGTTAGGTTTTTGGATGTCTAGGACTTTAGGAATTCCCATTTATTGTAGAAAGGCCTTCAGAGACTTATTGTAATTGTCTTCTTGCGAATGTGAGTAGCCATCACATCTCTTCCTTAGAGATAAGCTTCCACCATTCTATCGAGTCCTTCACTCTGTATTTTACAGTCTCTGTACATTTATTTCATTAATAGAAATCGTGTATTACTATATATTTATGTTTATGGTTTCATATCTGATATATTTTTGTTATATTATTGAATATATGAGATATCTCTGTGCATTTCTTTATTATATCTCCGATCTCATTTCGTGCAGAAAATAATCCAGATCAGTGGTATTAGAGAAGACCATTCTTGGTCGTTTTTTTCAGTGCATGTCCCCGACGAGGTCCGAGTATAGAAATTTGTGTCTTGATCTTGTCTCTCTTGAGGAAAATCACTCTCACACACCCAAGAATCCCTCAATGGTGGAAGAAAATAAAAACGATGGAGTAGACGATCCTATCAGTCTGTTGCTTGAGCAAGCTCTCACGCGATAGAGGGACGAAATGATGGAGAAATTTTCCCACATCCTTCAATGTTTGCCTTTAGCAATAGGCACATCTTCATCAAACGACCACTTTGGAGGCACCTCGCCTTTCAAGGTACAAGTTAATTTTGATATTCCTGTAATGGTTAAATCTTCTAGAAGGTTATTTCTCTGTTTACAAATTTTTCGACAAAGAAAAGATCACCTTCATACTCCTTAAATCTCTCCCCCATGTCAAACATTGGTGGGAAAATTATTGGGTGCAGAGTTCAATAGAGGATTCTGAAATATATGGGGCCGATTCCACTTGGGATTTTTTTATGGATGCAGTAAAGGAACAGTATTACCTTATTGGCAACTATGAGGACCAGTACATGAGATGGACCACACTGCAAAAAGACAGGGGCCAAACAGTTCTAGAGTTCACCAATACCTTCCATACCTTGTGCACCAAGATGGGTATCAAAGACTTCAAATGACATTTGGTTCTAAAATAATGTGGGGCTCTACACAGATACATCCAAATTGAAATGTATTTTCTGGACATCTCATCACTCGGTGGTGCCTATCGATATGTTGTTAAAATCGAGCAGAAATTTAAGCACCAGAACAAATGGGATTTTGGTTCTGCAAATCCACAACAACCAAAGTATGAAAAAGACATCCCTAACAAACAGTCTCCCGAAAACTAGTCCAAGCCACATGAAAAGAAGGGTCACGGGAAGACAAAGAAGGACATTGGAAAATTGTGTGATTTCCACAAACACCTGTTATCGGACTAATCGGTAGGTGCAGACACTAACAGATCTCCCTAGATCCACCTGGATATAGAACAAAATAGGACAGGGCACGACTCTTTCCCTAAGTTGTAATCATTGAATCTGCTAATAGGAAGGAATAAGTGACATACCTTTATATCGCTTCCTTAGGTCTCTGTTGTTCCTGCTTCACTCCTGTGCTCTTGTGAAGTCAAGTCCGAGACAACACAAACCAAACAAAGTGAAGATATCAAAGTATATTCAATTTCAACTTATGCATATGATCAAAGAATTACACAATAAAGTAAGAGTGACTTTATGGGAAAGGGACATGTTGTTGTATCATATTAATTGAAAGTAGAAGATACAACCTAATTGCCTTGATGTTGCAAGCTTCCTTTCAGTGACCCTTGGTTCCAACATACACACTTGCTTTGTACTTGGATGAAGAAGATCCAATTCCTCAGGCAACAATCATTTTTCTCAGGCAAAAAGTCATTGTTGGGAGCTTGAATACAACATTGTTGAAACATCACCAAAGTGACCAAAATCATGTGTAACAGAATGCCCCCCAAAGTATGAGGCTAGAATTTGTGATAGCTGGAATACTTTGTAAAATGAGTGTGTGTGTCAGAAAACGGGAGTGCACCTAGTCGGAAACCTGAAAAAAACCAAGCATCTGCAGAATATAATACCAATTCTGAGGTAGGCATTCCCATACTTAGATCATAGACGGATGACATCATGACCATAGGTCATGGCCACCAATCATACACCGTGGATCCATGCCGTCAAAATACTGCATAGCCACCAAGAATACACTATGGATCGATGCAAGAAGATTCAAATTAAGACGACATAGCCACGTGATATACAAAGTGGATCTATGTGTCGATGCAAATCATACATACTCCATCGCAGCCTGGATCAAAAATATGAGACCCAGGGTCTTCAATCCTATCATCTGAAAGTACAAATCTAGCCATGTGATTACATGTGCCGAAGTCGAACATGGTATAAACCACTTTGTTATCAGTCATTGATGAAACCGTTAACAAGTGCAAGGGAAATCACCATTAATGTCAATGATTCCCAAGGTGCACTAGTAAAATCCAATGAATGTGAATAAATGAGATGAGGTTGAACATTCAATAGAATCTCCCAATCAGGGGTCAATAATGAAAACCCACTGTCAAAAGAGAGGAAACCTGCCATTGAGGCATGCAAGTTCCAAGGTACCAAACAATTTCTAAGTCTTGTTTCTGGATAATGAGTTGGATTCAACGGAATAAGACTCATCACAGGAGGGGCTTGTTGTATCCCCCATCAATGACATGAAATAAGTAGAAGATTTTGAAGGTGAAACAAAGTATGAATATAGGTTGAAATAGACACAAGGAAGGCTGACATGGTAAGAATGGAAAACTGCAGATGGTCGACTCAATAGAAGGTTTGGATGAACTTCTCTTGAACATATGAATAACACGACCAAGGACCTGGCAGCACTGACTCGGAGATGACCTAGGATATGACCTTGTGGCAAGTCGAATGAGAATCAAATAGATTTCCCAAACTGGCTTCAATAATGAATAGGGGGTGTCATGTTCAAGAGCGACACTTACTGCCATTAATATGAATATGAAAACACATCCCTTTCCCAAAATTTTCCCCACCATTTCTAGCGAGTACCTCTTTATTTTTACGCAAGCTTGAGGAGGATAACATATGCTTGTTGATGTAAGCGCATCCTTCGGATGAGTCCCTAGGAGTATGTTTAATGAACTCTAGGAAGGAGTGGTTCGGTCCCATTACGGGTCTTTCGATGTTTGTTTAATGAGTCCAAAGATAGAAAAATCAGGGGGTTTTCATGTTTTTAGAGTCTGAAAAACACTTAAAGAGAACTCTCTCAGTTCCTTTTTCATAAAATAGTTTGACAGGAATGAAAAAGTGATAAAATATCACCCATCGAATGTTCTATTCAGATACTTTTACGAGCGTGAATAGAATAAGGTCGCTCGGCGATATTTTCGTTTTTATGGAGTGTGAAAAGAGCTTAAAGGATACTACTTTGCGTTCGTCGTTTTTGTGTTACCATGATGAGTATGAAAAGACAAGAAAACTATACTCGATTACGTTCTCATGTATTTTCAAGCGCAAGAATGAACAAAGACTGAGCTTGAGGTTTGTCTAAAAACCACAAAAAGCAGTCGTACATGCAACAAAAAGGGAAAAAACATCTGTACTCCTTCGTGTGGACTTCAAAGTCGCTATATCTACAAAAAGTCACACTCATAGGACTATTAGGAATTAGGTTTGATGGGCAAAACAATATAAAAAATCAACAAAAATGGTAAAAAGTGAATAAATATGGGTAAAAAGGGATTTTACCATTTTCATTGTGATTTTACCAAGAACTTTTCCCAAAACACCTATTTTTCCCCCAAATTTTGTTTCTTGATCGTGGGAGGCACAAGCGACCATTTGGCGAACCGTCTCCATCAACGACGTAAGATGGGAATGACCTGGGTACCGTTGTTTCCCTTTGAGACCGTGGACTCTTGAAATTCTTCCGGATTCCGGGCATGAGGGCCCAAATCAGGTTGTTGGAGTACCTGGTTCATATGTGGGATGTGGACCAACAATTCTTTCACATGGGAGTCCACACCTTGACCCTAGATATCAAGGATATCTACTTTCTAACAGGGTTATCATGACATGGGTACCATGCCAGCTTGACCAGTAATCGAGGTGGTGGACTCCCTATGAGTGAGTATTGTCGCCAGTACTATGTTCCAGAGGCAGAAAGAAGCAAGGGCAAGGTTTCTATTTGGGGGGTCCAATATTTTACCCTGTGAACCATTTTGTTTACTATATCACGCATGGCCGGGAGTGCAACTCCACACATGGCTCTCCAGATCTACTTCCAATACGCCATAGAGTGCACAGAGCCACGAGTCTTCAACTGGTCGGATGCAGTTCTCCACAGTATGAAGAGGAAATTGATGAAATGTAGGAAGGGTGACTTGAAGCAGTTTTGGTACAGATCAATTTTGGTGTCCTTCTTTCTAGAGAGGGTCCCATTGCAGAGATTACAGGTTGAGTGGTGTTTACCGTCCCCACAGGATCTGAGGATGCTGAGGTGGTGCAACCTCATGGCCCGACACATAGCTAGGCCCATCATCAAATACAATGATTCATTCTTTGATTGGTTGCAACCACAGATGCTGATGGTTGATGACTACGCATATGCCAGTTTGGACATCTGAGGGGATCTGGATTTATCCCTACCTGAGGATTCTCAGTGGGGTGACCTAGGTAAGAAGTACACATTTTGTTCTTTTAAGTTTTTTTGTAATTTTTATCATATAAAATGTTTTTTATGTTTGTCTAAGAACTAATTAAAAAATCACCTTTTGATGACACAGATGTGGGGCCATATCGACCTCCAGGCACTCTCCTATTCAACAGTGAGGAGAGGCGGCTCCAATGGCATGATGGGATGTCGAATACTATGAGGCATTGGAGCAAAACTTAGAGGGGCTGACTGCTGACATTCCAGATATGGCTATTGGGGAGATCCCTAGGCGTTATTAGCGCCACACTGTGGGTGTGTTAGAGTCTATTAGACGACTACTTCATAGGGTGGCCCGGGAAGTTGTGTGTTATCGTGAGTGTCACCCATGACGCTACTCTGTAGAAGCTATGAGATTAAGATTTTGAGATTTTGGTCCTTGGATAGAAACTTTTTGTAAAAAATTTTGATCATTATATACATATGTATGGCTTCTACCGGCTTATCTTGTGTTGTGTGATACATGTGATGTGATTGGTGTTATCACTGAAATTTCATCCGCACATGGTTACAAGAACTCAGCATAGTCAAACAGTGACGAAGTCATCCATGGACCTGAATTAACACCAAAGAATTCATAAAAGGGTTAAAAACTATACAAAGTAGTGAAAAATTGAAGAGCACTATGAATACACTGGGTGCGCGTGCACTTGAGCAGAATAGGAACACACAAATCGCACACATGCACACGATGCACGACTGTTATCGCAAAAATCCACACACCTGCTAAATGGTGCATTTATGAGAGCGGTCAGCCTCCCACCTACTTATGGTTCAGCTCCCAAGTCGATTTGACCCTCAAATCTGGACTGGATTCGACTGGATGGCTGGTCAAAGACCTAGAAATGACCTAATTACCCTCTTTTCACACTACAAACTGGTTGAACAATAGCTCGAAGGAATGCTATAAAAAGGCCATGGATGCACTTCATTTTTCAAGGAATTCAAAGTAATGTTATGATGCCTCTATTCTCTTGAGGACTCCATCCTTGTCAAGAGCATATTTTCACCATTGCATTGGACAATCCATCTCACCCATTGAGTGGATTTGTAGAGAGTTCTTTCATCATTTTCCATTCTTCTTTGTTGTAAGAAGAGCTAGCTAGTGGGGGTCCAAGAGCCCTCCCTTGGAGGAAGAAGGGACTCATAGTCCCCTTTCTTCTTGGTGTATTTTTTCACTAATAGATCAGCCTCAACATTGGTGACATGGGTCTTATGGTTATTTTTGTTCCTATGCTCATGAATTTAGTTGTTATTGCATTTCTTAATTTAATTCTTAGTTGTAGCTTTTTATTTCTTTCCCTAACTCTTTTCCTTGCAACTGTCCTGCTCAGCAAACCCAACTGAGCTTGCAAGCACCTCTATTTTTCTCACTAAGGTGACGGAAGAGGCGCAACAGATTGGYGACTCCACTGGGGAAAGGTATCAATTTCCTACCCCATTTGGGTTTTTCTTGCTCTTCTTTTAGTTTGTTTAACTTGCAGGTACACTAAACGGCCTAAGCTGACCTACCAACCAGCCAATTCCAAGTTGAATTGAGAGAAATCCATTCAGATTTTTCATTCTCAGCCGAGTGTCATATATGCACGGGTTTTTAGGCCCACAGACGCACATCGTGCACACATGTGCTTGATTCACAACTCTATTCTGCACACGTGCACCTGTTGACTTTTCTTTGTTCATGCACATGTGCTCTGTGCACCTCTGTCTCCACTGAGACTTGCGCATCTGTGCAAAAATTCACATTGTAAAGTTGTTGAGATGTGGGGAAGGCCATTTTCCTTCTTAAAAATGATTTCAAGCATGTTTTAAAGTTGCAGAACACTTAGTCCCCTCATCATATAAAGGGGTTAGTCAAAAACAAATAGGCACTTAGGAGGATAAAATCAATTTCCCTTCTTTGCTTTTTGTCACATGGATGGCTTGTTTTGACTCACAAGATAATTTGGAAATCATTTTTAATCACATTTAACTTGCATTGGGACTAGAAGTTGAATAACAATCGCTTAGTATGCTCTTCTCTCGTGCCTCCAAGTGATCCTGAGAATCAGAAAAAGAATGTGAAACGATTTCATCTCCCTTAAGAACATTAAAACCTTTAGGAGAGGACAACAACCCTTCTTGGGAATCCTTTTAGTTTACTTTTTCAGACACATCTTAATATTGTAACAGGCCCATACATGCCCACATGCTACAAGTATAGGATAGTGTTTGAATTTTGCTTTCTTATATCAAATCACTAGGGAAGTTTAAAGGTTTTGTAATGGGCCCATACATGCCCAAATGATCAATCTAGGATAGTTTCAAAGCTTTTCTTAGATTACATCACAATAGGGAGTTAAAGGGATAGTAATGGACCCACATGTCCACATGCTAGCTTCCTAGGGACTTTTGAATTACGCAAGGTTGTACCAAAGGCACTTAGT
>SNQJ01S0053065.1:0-35470 GCA_010110895.2 Picea sitchensis
GACTTCTTCTGTTCTTTTCGCTTCTTCAAGCTGAATTTTTAATGTGATTATTTCTTCTTCAAGTCCTTTCTCTTCTTGACCAAACTCTTCCTCAAGGTGGTTTAGATTGTTAGTTCTTTCCTTAAGATGATCTGTCAATATCTTCTCTCTCATTTCTGCTTCTTCCTTCTGTGTTGCTATGTTGGTTTCCAAACACTGCTTTTGATATTCAAGATTTTATTCGATCTTTATAGCTTCTTCTAGATGAGTTCTTAAGTTCGCGATGACCTATTGGGATTCTTCAAAAATGTGAACACTTTCCTTTTGTTTCGTCAATTCTTTCTTGAGTGAATTGTTTTCTTCTCTTAGTTCATCTAAAGCACTTATCAATTCTTCTTCATAATTGTCTTCCTTTTCAATTATTTTCCCTGTCTCATTTCCTTCATGGCATTGTATTTCAAGATTTCCATGATTTTCACAATTAACGCAAAACAACATACCTCTGGTGATTATGTACTCTTCATATTCTGAATCTTCTTAACATGGTGAACACAATTCTTCTTGATTTGTATATGCATCTTCTTTGACATTTTATGGATTTGTGATGGGTGAAGAATATACGTCATGTAACTTATCCCAAAGTTCTTTTGCTGATGAACATTTACCAACCTTTTCTCTTATCAGATTAGGTAATCCTTCCCAAATGACATCCATTGCTATTTTTTTATTCTTCCTCAATTCCTTCTTGGCTGCAGTCTTTTCCCCTTTTGAACTATCATATCCTATAACAACTGATAGCCAAATATAATGTCCCTGTGCATGTAAAAATACTTTCTTCCTTATGCTCCACATCTCATACTTAAAACCATTATGACCATTAAACATCGGTACTCCATTCTCAAAATAATCAATGATCTCCTTCTAGTGGTTAAACTGTTTCCTTAAGGAACTGGCTATGAAACCAATTGTTGGATTACTGAGAGGGGGGGTGAATCAGTAATAGAGAAATTTAATCCTTTTTAACCATATAATCCAAGTGTTATATCAATGAAGCATTATCCTCCAATAACTGTAGAGTAAATAAGCAATGACCAAATGAACAAATACACACATACACAGTACACCAGTGTTTTACGTGGAAACCCAAATCGGGAGAAAACCATGGAATTATTTTTCTTATATGTCTTGAAGAATTACGTTCATTGGAAGCACCAACTTCCTTTGTTTTCCAGCTGCAACTGTAAGGAGCCTCCAAACCCCTAGTTTCTGAGGCTACAACCTGAGGGAATCTCTAACTCCCCAATTCTCTGGCTACAACCAGAAGGAGGCTACAGCCCCCTATGTTCTCCAGCTACAACCGGAAGGTGGATACAACCACTTGTCCTTTCCCCGTCCAACCGCCTTGAAGTAGAAGTAGAATGATGGAACCATTGGCACACTATATCTGTGAGATATACTGTTGTAAACCTGTACCAATAAATCTGAACCATGCATCAACCATGCATCAACCTGTACCTCAACCTGTAATCAACCTGTACCATAAACAAGTGCATCAACCATGCACCAACACAGTATAAACAACGTAATCAGCTTTGTACCATAAACAAGTGCATCCAACCATGTACCAAGTATGTGTACAAATCATGTGTCAACTACTCATCAACTATATGAATCATCAATGTACCAACATCATCAACTATACACCTCATGTATGTGCCAGCTCGTAACCACTTGTCTCAACCATGTACTCAACATGTACCTCAACTGAAAGCCCTCATCAATTTCATCAACCAAATCTGGTTTGTATATTTGTAATAGACCTGCTGTATATGATCACCTTCCTGCAAACCTTTCTGCTTTAACAACAAAGAGACTAGCACATTTTCATCAAACTTTTCTTTAGTCTCACATACCTAGTTTGGATTAGTCAACAACCCTAAATTGAGTAATCATAACTTTTATTGCCTGTAATGTATAAAGATTGGAAACTGATATACAATATTCTTGATGTGTTTTATGCAATTCCTCAGTTTCACTACTTGGAACCTCTCCAAAAAGGATTTATAGCAAAATGACATACCTAGCTGAATTATGGCTTATTCTAAAGCGACCTTAGCAAGCGTGCCCTTTTAAATATTTATTTAGAATGATCTAGAACAGTTAAAACATAGTAAATACCGTATCCTAACCAACACATTTGGAGTTCAACTTGGGTTTGGTCTTTATGAGCGTTATGGCGTGTTTGCGAAACACTACATTTTGATAGTTTGAGGACCCCAGCCCTGAAACCCTATTTTCCATGGAGTGTAACTCCCAAAATAAAATGACCCACAAAGTTGAATTGTTTACCACGAGGATACTTGGATATGTTTTTCTCAATGGAATAGAAATTTCACTCTCCCAGATCATTATAAAAAACGTTATAGCGAAATTGTGAGATGACACATAAAATAACATACCTTAGAAGCACCATCAAGAATTTATCCTTCCTTGCATTACGGCCTTCTTTTCTTAACTTTCTCTAAATTTCAGCTTAGATATCCTTTGGTTACCTTAGACACCTATAGGTATTCAATATTATTCTCAAAGTGGGATTAAAATGAGAGAGTATTGACTCTTATTTATACTCTCAAGTAGCTTCCTTAAAACATCTTCTAGGTCACTTGGCCTTTCTTATTTAGGGGTTAACCCTTCTAATTTCTCCATTAAATTTATTATTTAAATGAATTTACTTTGTATTCACTTTGAAATTATAATACACTCATTACTTCACTTTATTATTTTCCTTTTAAAATCTCTTAAACCACTTGACTACTTTGACCTTTTGGGAGACTTCTAGATGACATATAGGGTCCTCCAACCTGTAAGACCATAACTCTCAAACGTGAGGAGTTATGTGGCGTTCCACATTCACCAGAAATGGAATGATATGTAATATCCATATAGAATAGTATTATCTAAAATATGTATCCTTAACTCATCACAGATTATCCATCAAACAAACTTGGATCCATTACCCAAACATGGGGTCTCCAACTTCTTATGGAAATAACTCTCTAACCGTGAGGAGTTATGTGATGTTCCACATATAGACAATGGAATGAAAATAACTATCCATATAGGATGGTTTACCGAAATCCATTCTACCTTCTTCTCATTATTCCACAATTAGAAGCATGCAATGGGTTCTCTTACCATACGAAGCGTCTTCCGTGAGGAATTTCACCATAAGGGGACCACTTTGGAGTTCATCCATGTTATTTACTTCTTATCAGCAGCATTAGGAACAATAATGAGTCATATTTACATGAAAATGTGGGTCCATTACCCAAACCAGCACGCTGAGTGATATTTCTTCAAGGGTTGACATCAATGACAATAAAACTTAATCAACAATATCCCCTTTGGCATTGATGACAACACTCACGATGCAATCTTGAAATCCCATGTCACTCACATGCTCCCCACGGAACCGTACCTCTGTCCTCCATGTCGATAAAATTTACCTCTGTCACTCTACATCCTGATAAAATCTGCTCCCAATGGGTCCATGCCTATGTCCCTCTGCATCTAATAAAATCTCTCCCCCTTTGCCATCAATGGCAAGGTATCCTCCATCCAGGGGTTGCTCCCCCTAAGCGCGGTATCCTCTTAGGTGCTTCCTCATTATACATCTAATAAGTATAAGATAAGCATTCAAAACATTCAAAATCCATTCATTTGAGACGAAATAACTCCAGAGTCTTTAAGCAGCGAAGATATTCAAAAGGCTTCCATGGAAGTGGTTTGTAAAAGATATGCCACTTGTTCTTTTTGTGCCGCGTGCTCAGCTTTCGATGTTCTTTTACGCCTTTGTTCGGTAAGAAGTGATGCTTGATTGGAATGTGGCGGGGTGCATCGCAGGTTTTTTGAGGTCTGGCACTTGTGTTATCACAATATACTGGAATGGGTTCATCATACTCAGCCTATATATATGTCAAAGTTTGTTTCATCAAAGAACACATGTGAAACATGTTGTTGTTGCATTATACTATGCCTCGGCTATAGATAGAGATATTGATGATTGTTTCTTGCTTAGCCGACTGTTTGGAACCAAACATCAATATAGCACATGAAAAACCTCAAGAAAAGTACTCAAAAGCGCCTTGAAAAGAGATAATTTCGGATAATAAAGCCTCTTGATGGGGCAACCTCCTTTACCCCACTTAAATGTTCAAGAAGTACAAGATGATTCAAAATGAAAATGTCTCCTTGGTATATATAGAGACTAGGAGGTATAATTACAAATAATGGCCACAAAGCCGACATAATTAAAATAACATTACATAATCTAAAATTACAACTAATGGCTTTCGTGAAACATAAATAATAGCATTACTAATGCAATATACCCCAATTAAAGGGTGAAGGCCAATATTAGGGCTTAACATGCCCCTCCCCTTGAGACCAAAGGGAGTTGTCCACAAAGGCAGGTAACTAAGATGCTTATTTATAAAGACTCATCTCGAGGGATGATTCTAGAACCCTATATTGTACAAGATATATCTCCGAAGTATAAGGCCTGAGGGCTGAATTTTTTAACACAGCGTGCACCTTGATCCGTCTTATAAAATACCCTCCAAGCCCGTTCCTTCTGAAACGTTGTAAGAAAAAATTTATAGCGAAATTCCGCGGTGTCTCAGATGCTTGTAGCGAAACCCCAAGACCTTGAGCTCACGATACCATATGTTAAGAACCAAACATCAATATAGCATAGAAAAACCTCAAAGAAAAGACTCAGCGTGAAAGAGAGATAATTTCAGATAATAAGCCTCTTGAGGGGCAACCTCCTTTTACCCGCCAAATGTTCAAGTACAAGATGATTCAAAATAAAAAATGTCTCCTTGGTATATATAGGAGACTAGGAGGTATAATTACAAATGTGAGCCTAAAGAGCTGACATAATTAAAATAACATTACTAATCCTAAATTACAACTAATGGCCTAAAGCCGACATAAAATAAGAATGGCATTTCTAATCTAATGTACTTGCCTAATTAGGAATTTGAAGAGCCAATATTAGGAGGGCTTAACGTATGATACCAAACACTCACCTAAAGTGGGAATGTTGTTCCTTTGGTGCTTCATCAGTGAAAATTAATACAACCTTCACAATCTGCATTTGTGTAAGGCAATAAGTGATAGATCTTTTCCTTTTGGATACCATAATCCAAACTCTTTTGTTCCTTTGGGATATCTGAAAATCCTCTTTCTTGCTAATACATGTGATTCCTTAAGACTTTGCTTGAAATTGTGCCTTTTTATGTCAGCTTCTTACATTACATCTGGTTAGGATGATGTCACACATATAATAGTAGGCTACCAATCATTGACCTATATTTCCTCTTATCACGTAGACTTTGAATCATCATCTTTTCTCAACTTACAATTGGTTTTGATAGGGGTGATGCTGGTTTGCAATCTTCCATTCTGAACCTCTTTAGCATTCTCACGATATATTTGGTTTGAGAAATAAAATTCCCTTGGTTTCTTTGTGATATCACGGAGTCCGAGGAAGAAGGATAGTTCTCCAAATAGCGACATTTCAAATTCATCCTGCATGTTTTTTGCAAATTTCAAAGCAACTTGTCATCATCACTACCAAAATTGTATCAACATAAACTTCAATTAGAGTATTACCTTGACTTTTATGATGTAGGTTGTTGTGATTTCCAGCACCACGAACCCTTCTAGCTGAGATACTTATGTCCCGAATTACCATGCTCTAGAAGCCGGTTTTTGAGCCTGCAAGGCCTTCTTTAATTTACATGCATAGTCTTTGTTCTTTGTACCAATTGATATCCTTTTGGTTGTTCAATGTGAACTTCTTCTTCAAGTTCCCCATTCAAAAGATGATTTTTCACGTCCGAAACCAGTATACTGCTATAGCAATTTTGGGGCATGCATAAGCTAAAAGTAAATGGGTTTCTTCCATTCTGGATTTCTTCCATTCTGGCAACATGTACCTCAACCAAAATCCCTCATCAATTTCATCATCCAAATGGTTGTATCTCTGTAATATGCAGGTGTATATAGTCCACATTCAGCTAAGGCAATTTGTAACTTTAACAACAACAGTTAGCATTTTCGTAAAACTTTTCTTTAGTCTCACATGCCTAGTTTGGATTAGTCAACAACCTAACTTTAAGTAATCATAACTTTGTACACATAATGAATAAAGGAAGTCGGCCCATTACAGTATTCTTCAATGGGTTTTATTAAATTCCTCCAAGTGTACTACTTGGAACCTCTCTCATAAAGAAGTTATAGCAAAAGTAGTATACCTGTTTGAATTCTGGATTATTCTAGAAGCGACCTTGTAGAGCATTCCACACTTGTAGATATTTGAGGAAATGATCTAAAATTGTTACACAGCATACTAAAGTACCCTAACCAACATGTTTGGTTTCCCACAGATATGGATATGTTATGAAGAAGTTATGACATTTTACCTGTGAAGGAACACTGTTTTGACTAGTTTGGGGACTAATACAAACCCTATTTTCCGCAGTGTAACTCGAGAAATAGCGACCTGAGTTGGTTTTACCATAGATACTTGGATATAATTTCTCAATGGAATAGAAATTTCCACAGTCTGAATCATTATAGAAAAAAGCGTTATAGCGAAATAGTGAGATGACTGTCAATAACATACCTTAGAAAGCACCATCAAAAGAATTTATCCTTCCTTGCATTTTATTCTTTTCTTCACTTTCCTCATAATTTTGGCTTATATATCCTTTGGTTACCTAAGACACCTATAGGTATTCAATGTTATTCTCAAGTGTTATTAAAATGAGAAGGCCTTGCCTCTTATTTATACTCTCAGTAGCTTCCTTAAAAGAAACATCTTGTAGGTCACTTGGCCCCTGCTTCCTTGTTTTGTTGAAATAATGTAATACGCAAAGAGTATTCTTATTATTATTGTTATATTATTCATAGGATCAATCCATTGTGGATTGATCATGTTGTTATTGTATTAGGACCAAATCCCTTTGCGGATTGGTCCTTGAGACAATGTAATAGGTAGAATAAAATTCGGCCCATTAGTTATTATTGAGACCGAAATGCACAATAAGGTGGGTTTACCACCAATTGAGAAGTCAATACACTTGGTGAAGACACTTCACATGTACCAAACTTGTATATATAGAGAATTTCCTCAAGCTTTGACACTTACTTGCTCTAAGAGAGGCAAGTTGTGACTTGATTGGAGAGAGGGAGAAAGTGAATTGCATCTTTTGGGAGAGGACTTTCTGTATTGTTTTGCGTTATCTCTTGACATTATATATTGGCAATTTATGATAAGGAATTTTTCTTTGAGTTTTTCTTCCTAGGGTTTCGAGGATAAAATGTTGTGTCTCTTGTGAATGTAGTATTTCTCGATTGATTTTTTTATTATGTTGCTCTTATCTATTGAAATGCAAAGAACTATAATAATGGCATAAAAAATTAACATCGTATCAGAGCCAACCTGAGTACCGAATTACCGGAAATTACGGAATTGAAGCACGAGTCCATAAATATGTAGATCAGATTTGAAGGGAAAAATTGGATTTTCTCAAATCCAAGTACACCGGGCTACTGGCGCGCCTACATTCAAAGCACCTCTGGTAAGGTCAAAATTTGATTTTAAAGCATTTTTAATTTTGGTCATTTTTCATAGCCTCAAGCACAAGATATGCCATCCATTCCATCCAGTCCATTCCTTCCATTCCATTCCATTCCGTTCCATTCCATTCCATCCGTCCTCCCATTCCTCCATCCTTCCTTCCTTCCTTCCATCCATCCGTCCTCCATCCTCTTCCTCCATATCCATCCATCCGCTCATCATATCCATCCTCCTCCTCCATCCTCCATTTCCTTTCCTCCTTCCTCCATTCCTCCATTCCTCCTGTCCATCCATGTCCGTCCATCCATGTCCTCCGTCCATCCATTCCATTTCCTCCGGCTGTCCATCCATCCTCCATCCTTTCCATCCATTTCCTTTCCTCCATCCGTCCATCCATCCGTCCTCCTTTTCCGTCCATCCATCCGTCCTCCGTCCTTCCATTCCATTCCATTCCATGTCCATTCCTTTCCGTCCTTCCTCCTTCCTCCTCATTCCATCCACTGTCTTTCATTGACCAAACCTCTATCTGGTGTAAAGTTTGAACACTTTCGAGGATAAACGGTATAGTCGAAGGACCCTCCACGAAGGGGGAGTATATATGATTCCTTGCTTAGGCCTCGTTGTTAGATGTAAAGATGATTCCTTTAGCCCGACCCATTTGTTAGATGTAAAGAAAGATGATATTACTTGCTTCCTTTAGCCGACCCTGGTTGTTAGGCGTAAAGCAAGATGATTCCTTTCTTAGGTACCTCAGCATTGTAGGCCGTGAAAGCAAGAGATGATGATGTGTTCCTTGATTTCTAACCTAGTTGTTAAGCGTAAAGCAAGATGATTCATAGCGGCCTCATTGTTAGACGTAAACAAGATGATGATGTGTTCCTTTCTTGACCCTAGTTGTTAGATGTAAAAACAAGATGATTCCTTGCCGACCTGGATTGTTAGGCGTAAACTGAAGATGATGATGTGTTCCTTTGCCGACCTAGTTGTTAGATGTAAAGAAAGATAATTCCTTGCTTATGACCTCGTTGTTAGACATAAAGAAAGATGATGATGTGTTCCTTGCTTGACCTAGTTGTTAGATGTAAAAGCGAGATGATTCATTTTATGAACCAATTTATTAGATGTAAAGCAAGATGATATATACCTTTCTTTTGACCTAGTTGTTAGGCGTAAAGAAATATGTAGTGACAGGCTACCGACTTATCGGTACATGACATTGAGCGGTGTAGTCTTGTGATATTACCCGACCTAGTCGTGATGAGGTATCATTTTTTCTTGATACATATTGATGCGGATGATGGCATTCTTCGAGAATGATGATGTTACCGATGAGAAGATATAACTTTTGATGACTTCGTGAATATGCCGAACCAATGCTCCAAGATGATATTTATGATACATCCTCGGTGCCTTGATGATGGAGACCTCTCTAGCGATGTTGTTGAAGAATACCCTTAGCTATTTAAGGTAGAGTGTTGAAAAAATGTAATTGCAAAGAGTATTCTTATTATTATTGTTATATTATTCATAGGATCAATCCCATTGTGGATTGACCATGTCAAATTATTATTATTAGGACCAAATCCTTTTGTACCCAAATTGGTCAGACAATTGTAATGAAGCCCGGGAATAAAATTAAATTGCCGTTATTATTGAGACTCAAAATACAATAAAGTGGGTTTACCCATGATGAAGCCGACCAATGCGAGTGAAGACACTTCACACATGCTAGACTTGTATATATATAAAGAGGCTAGCGCCTCACTCTGACATACAACACACTTGCTCATTTCTAAGGGGCAAGTTAGGCCTAGTTGGAGAGAGGGAAGAGTGGCACATCTTTTGGAGAGAGGACTTTTTGTATTGGTTTTGAGTTATCTCTCTTGACATTATGTATTGGCGAGAGATTTATGATAAGGAAGTTTTTGTTGGGTTTTCTTTTCCCTAGAGGGTTTCACCGGGATAAATGTTGTGCCTCTTACTTGTGAATGTACTTTTCGATTGATCTTGTTCTTGTCTTATGTTTTTGTTATTTATTGAAATGCAAAAGAACTATAATAATGACATTAAAACATTAACAATTTTAGGGTTAACCCACTTCTAATTTCTCCATTAAATTTATTATTGAAATAATTTATTTGTATTCACTTTGAATTATAATACACTCATTACTTCACTTTATTATTTACCTTTTAAAATATCTTAAACCACTTTATTACTTTGACCTTTTGGGGCTTCTAGATGACATATGAGGTCCTCCAACCCATTAAAGATAGCCCTTAACTCTCAAGCTGCTTGAGGGATTTTCTTGTGACGTTATACCACTAGAAATGGAGCTGACATTTACTATCCATAAGAATAGAATAGTATTATCAGAAAGTATATCATAACTCATACCTTTATCCATCAAAACGTGGAGTCCATTACCCAAACTTGAGGTGTATTACTTCACTTTATTATTTACCTTTTAAAATATCTTAAACCACTTTGACTACTTTGACCTTTTGGGGCTTCTAGATGACATATGAGGGTCCTCCAACTTCGTAAGGCCATAACTCTCAAACTGTGAGGAGTTATGTGACGTTCTGCATACCACTAGAAATGGAATGACATTTACTATCCATATAGAATAGTATTATCTGAAAGTATATCATAACTCATACCTTTATCCATCAAACAAACGTGGGTCCATTACCCAAACTTGAGGTCGCCAACTTCTCATGGCCATAACTCTCTAACTGTGAGGAGTTATGTGACGTTCCACATACCACCAGAAATGGAATGACAAGAACTATCCATATAGGATAGTTTACCTAAAAAACTCGTTCTACCTTATTCTCATTATTCCACAATTAAGCATGTGTTCTCTTACTCCACAAAGCGTCTTCCCGTGAGGGATTTCACCATAAAGGGACCACTTTGGAGTTCATCCATCTTTACTTCTTATCAACCATGACAAGACAATAATGAGTCATCTTTACATCAAACAATATTGGGTCCATTACCCAAACCTTTGTGTTGTGGGGCTTTCTTCAAGGGTTGACATCAATGACAACCAACCTTAATCAACAGAACTACCTCATGGGGAAAAGGTTTGAGTTGAGGACAGACCATAATGGTCTGAAATATTTATTTGATCAGCCAACTCTAAATGCTAGGCAAAGCAGATGGTTAGAATTTCTCAGTGAATATGACTTTGATATAAATCATATCAAGGGGAAATATAAAAAAGTGGTTGATGCACTCAACAAAAAGTTGCATGAGTTGCATGCTACAACCATTAGCATGTACCAATCAGATTTGAAAGACAGAATTTTGGAGGCTGCAAAATCAGATTTGCAATACAAGGAGTTAGTGGAAAAATTACAGTAAGGTATTTTGCAGTAGAAAATTGAAGATTATAAGCTAGAAAATGATGAAATTATCATATACAGGGGCATAATTTATGTACCAAATTTCCAGGAATTGAAAAATCTAATATTGAGAGAAAGGCATAATGTACCTTATACTGGCCACCCAGGTTATCAGAAAACTATTGCAGCTATCAAGAGCCAATATTATTGGCCAAACATGAAGAAAGAAGTTGTTTATTTTATTGCAAAATGTTTGGAGTGTCAAAAGGTAAAGGTTGAGCATAGACACCCAGTTGGTTTTCTACAACCATTACCAATTCCTGAGTGGAAACGGGAAGTTGTAACAATGGATGTCATCACCAAATTGTCCAGAACAAACAAACAACACGATTCTATCATGGTAGTGGTGGATAAGCTTACTAAATCTACCCATTTTATTCCAGTAAAGCTCACTCACAAGGAATCCAACATTGTTTATGTTTGTATGAGATAAATTACTCGATTACATTGTATACCCAAGACAATTGTGTTTGCCAGAGATCCAAAATTTACCTCAAATTTTTGGAAGTGATTATTTAATGGATTTGTAACAAATTTGAATTTTAGTACATCATATCATCTAGAATCAGATGGACAAACAGAGAGGGTGAATCAAGTGATTGAGTATATGTTGAGGATGTATGTGATCGATAAACCATCAAAATGAGAAGACTACCTACACTTAGTAGAGTTTTCTTATAACAATGGGTACCAAACAACTCTAAAGATGAGCCCATTTGAGGAACTTTATGGCAGAAGGTGCAACACACCAGTAAGATGGGATAACCCAGCGGATAGAATAGTGGTTGGGCCATATTTACTCAGGGAAATGGAGGAGCAAATGTTGAAAAAATAAATAAATAAATTAAAGGTTGCCCAAGATAGGCAGAAAAGCTATGCTGATAAGGGCAGAACTCACGGGGAATTTAAAGTGGGGGACCATGTATTCTTTAAAGTGAAGGCCAACAAAGTTCCTTGAATTTGGAAAATTGTTCAAAGTTGGCAGCTCGTTATTGTGGGCCATTTAAAATCGTAGAGAGGATTGGGCCTGTAGCATACATGCTTTCCATGCATACATCAAAGACCATTCATAATGTATTTCATGTATCATTGCTGAAGTAATATATACCTGATGATAATCATTTTATTGATTGGAATGTGATTCAGGTAGAGCAAGAAGGCACTTTCCAAGTACATTCGGTATGAATTCTGGACCGGAAAATCAAACCTCTCTGGAATCGAGCCATAGCACTTGTAAAGGTCCAATGGACCTTGAGGACACAACTTGGGAGCATGAAGATGCTCTGCGGACAGAATTCCCGCATATTTTTTAGGATTTTTGAAATTTTGGTTGTATATGTGTACATAATGCATGAAGGACAGTGCATAAATAAGGGGAGGGGATTGTAATACCCCTAGGTCGAACCCCAATTGTAAATGTAAATGCAAATGTACTTAAGCTAGTGAGATGTTTGATATCATTTTTGTATGCACCTTCAATGACATAGTGCACACATGTATTGTGCACTAAAATGATGAAGTGTGCACATTCCAGGATATCGTGCGCAACAAACTTAAGTGCACGTGATTTTGAGGACAGGGATCCTTTGTGTTTATGTTTTTTTGTATAGGCTGGTGAGCCAGTTATTATAAACTACAAGGCTTATGTATTGAATTAGGCCAGAGAACATAGATTCTAAATGCCAGTGAGCCTATTTTTGTATATGTCTTATCATTAATATAATAAATTGTTGTGTGTAGACCGACCATGATAAAAGAGTATGGGGGACTAAAATCCACTAGTTAGGGAAAGGGGGGGGAAGATAAAAGTTAAGTAAAAGGGATAAGCTAGGGAGCTTAAGCCAAAAAGGAATATTATATTAATATTCCTTAAAGTATAAAGTATGGATAATTATTTTATCCTACGTTCTAAGGATGGGGACAAGTGGGCCAAAGTATCTCCCAACATGACAAGTGTCACATTGGGAACATGCATACATATATTTTGGACTTAGTTCATCTTCTCATTCATTCCATCATCATTCATTCACTCATTGAGATTTCCTTTGTACCTTTCTGTTACTATCAATATACCTGTACCCGTACCTATACATGGTTAGATTAGGAGTTGGACTGAAGAAGCGAGTTGACAGGCCCGTGGAAGATTAAAGATGGTTTTTTAGGCCCATGAGGAAATATCTCTATGTGAGAGAATTGTTGGGAATTAATTTTCGAAGGTGATAAACTGCATCTACAGGGCTTTGAGACTTCTTGTCCAACCTGTTGCTAAAGCTCAGAAAGTAAGTGGGGCAGCCGAATGACTGTTGAGGAGAGAAGGGGAACACTTCTTGGAGTGGGACAAACATGTGGGGAATGAGGGATTGTACGTTGTTAGTTTGATTTGGTAAATGTGATAGAGTCTTTCCTGTTGTCTGAGATACAACATCCTAGTTAGGAATCCCTTTTACTCGGGTGGAGTTTAGTCTCAGTTTGGGGGTGACCCACTGTTGAGAGTGATGAGCAGTGTGATCTAAGGCTAGGAGGTTCGTGGAAGGTCTGCATGCAGTTGGTGATATTTTTACCAAGATAAGTGTCAATTGTGTGCTAAATTACATGTTGCATTATTATTTATGCGTTTATTTTTATGGGCTTTTCCTGTGTGTGTTGCATGTGTATTTTTATTATCATTTTGTATGAATATGTTCATTTGCATAATGTATTTGTCTGTTTTAATTTTTATCTTTAAAGTTATGTGAGAGTTTATGTGTGTATATGTTTTAATTATGTATACAGTTCAAATTTTTTTATGTGGCATAGCCTAGTTGGATGTTGGGGATGTTAGGTTATCACGTTCTGTAATTGTATCATATTTTTCTTTGGGAGTTGTATTTTCTTGAGTTTTATCTACTTTATATGCATAACTTTGATTTTCATATGTCTTATCAGACACATGACCCATCATTCTCTTATTGTTAATTTTATTAATTTTAGATGCAATATCTTTATCATTTTTCTTTATTTGTACTATAGTTTTTCTTCTACATATCTTCTTATAATTTTCCTTGATGATGGAGATACTTTCTTTCATGGAATACTTTGGAAATATACATTCACTGTCCTTATGACCATAATTGTTTCATTTTTGGCATTCAATATTGAAGTTTTGAAAGAGTGAGAATGAGTTATAATTTCTTCTTTCTACATTATTCTTATTGTTTTCATATCTTTGAATATTTCTTGGATGGTACTTTCTATAAGCTTTACAATGTCCTGCTTTATGCCCCCAATTATTGCAGGAATAAAAATATCTAAGGAAGATATATTGATTTTTATTAAAGGGATTCCTTCTAATGACTCTATTCTTCTTGTCATCTTTTTCTTTAGTAGGAGTGCAGATTTATGTTTATTTGAGACAGTTTTCAATGGTATTGTCCTTGCCTTAGTTTCTTCTCTTCTTATGGAGTTCTTAAGAACATATTCATACCTGATTGGATGTCTGTCATTCTTTTGTTTTATAGAGGGATCATATCCCAGTCCTGTCTTATCATTTGATGATCTCTGACTACTAAGAATGTCATCCAAGATTTTTGAACTATTTTCAAATTTTGATCCCTTCTTTTCTTTTTCAAGTTCACTTTTTAGAAACTCAGTCTCATCTTCTATCTTCTCACATAATTTTTCTCTATTATTGAGATGTTTTAGAATGACTTCTTTAATTATTTTAGCTTCTAGGAGATGCGAAGTTAAATCATTGATGATTTTCTTTGATTCTTTGATGGTTCTTGATGCATTTATTTCTCTTGATTGATGTGATTTTTCAAACTCTTGAAGTTGTGTCCTAAGTAGTTTGTTCTTCTTTTTATACCTTTTTAGTTCCTCTAGAGAATTAATCAGTTCTACTTCTAGATATACTTCTCCTTCAATTTCATATTTTTATTCATAATCTATATTATTAATTTGAGTGTTCAGTCTCATAAATAGAAGATTTGAATATTCATCTTCACTCATGTCTAAAGAGTTGATGTCTTGTTTGGAGTAGAAGTTTTTCTTTTTCTTATAAAATTTCTTCTTGTATTGGTATTTCTAGTTGTGGGTTTCTTCATCATCACTATCCTCTTGTTTGGTATAGGAATATTTGTTAGAAAAGTGTCTGATTCTTCCACAGTTGAAACATTTGAAGGGTAAATTTCCTTTACATTTTCCAAATCCTTTCTGTAGTTTCTTTATAAAGTTGGCCTCTTCTACATCTGATATGTCTGACTGATCTTTATTAGACATATTTTCATGATTCTTCTTTTTATAAGAATTAAATGTTGTTCCTCCTTTTGATGGTTTTTCTTGTCATGTCCTCATCTCATATGAAGTAATAATTCCATGGAGATGATATGAAATGAGCTTGTCAAGTTCTGGTCTATCTTCAATTGTGGGAATCTTGGCATCATACCTCATAGGTAAGGACCTTAAGATATTTTGTAAAATAGGTTTGTCTGAGAGTTATTCTCCTACTACTATGATTGAATTAACTATCTTATATACTCTATGAAGGTATTCATCAATATTCTTTTCGTCTTTCATCTTCAAATTTTCAAACTGAGCTCTGTAGGTTTGTAGTTTGGCTTCCTTGACTTTGTTATCTCCTTCATATATAGCCTCCAGTTTGTTCCATATATCCTTAGTTGACTTATAATGCATTACCTTCAGAAATTTAAGATTTGTTAATCCTCCTAGAATGACATTGACTTTTCTTGAGTTGTCATTGCAAATCTTATTTCTTGCAGTATCTGTGGGTGGAGTAGCTAGTGCAGTGTAACCATCCCCTATATATTGCAAAACATAAAAACCAAGAGACTACATGTATCTTTTCATTCTTATTTTCCCAAGATAGTAATCATATCCTTTAAACAATGGTTCTTTCTTGGAAGACATTCCCTCTTGTTGATCCATTTCTTTCAGGATCTACCTTCCAATTATTATATTGTGTTGAAGGCACTCGCTCTGATACCAATTGTTTGAAATATTGAGAGGGGGGGTGAATCAATATTACATTTTTAAACAATTAGTAATTACTTTTTTATTTTATTAATCACCACAATATATCAACAATGGAATTGTATTTAAAATCAATTATATAAATATAATTAACAAGAATTACAAGGCTTATAAAGAATAATATAATATTGTGAAGGACATCAATACTCTTTAGAGCATCAAATCTTGGAGACACAAATCCCCTTTTTTCAGGGCACCATCCCTAGGAAGCGCCAAATCCATTATTTTTAGGGAACCAACCCTAGGAAGCACCAACTCCCTTGTTTTAGGGCACCAACCCTAGGAAGCACCAACTCCCTGTTTTAGGGCACCAACCCTAGGAAGCACCAACTCCCTGTTTTCACACTTTTACTGAGTAAAGGATATGAAACCTTCCTTGCTCCTCCCTTCCACCCTCACTCCATAAGTATCTTCAACTTTCCTTATTGGACTCTGCTTCTTCTTTTGATCTTATGATCTAGACTGCAAAGATGCCTTTCTTTCACCATACCTTTCTATTCATATAGTATTCCAAAAGGTATGACATTGAACCATTGTGTCTTTTAATAATGAACCATTGCACCCTTTCATTTATTACCAACTCTGTTATTTTAATAAAAAAATTATTATTTTACTATTGTTCTTTTAAGTGTAATGGGTGAACTTGGTTCTTTCAATCTTTTTTAATTAAGAATCATATTCTCAATTGGCATTGGTTTCCAGGTCAACCCACAATTATGGTAGCCTATAATTTGATTCACTGCACATCAAATCCATAATGAGGTGTCCAAGGACCTATACAATGCATTCAGGCTTAACTTTGTCCCTGATACAAAGCTCTAACAACTTATATGTGTGTAAGAGTGTTCAAGAACCAAATCTAAAGGCACTAAACCTTTTCTCCTATGTGTGTCACTGGTGGATAGATCCATGCGCTTATCCTTGTATGTGATTTAATATGGATCGTTGATTTTCGGATTCAAATCTTGTATATAGGCGCTTCCTTCAATCCACTTCCCTTGATGACCCTGGGCTCAAAACCACGAGCTTGTATATTTCACACATTATTTTGTTAGTGCTTTTCTCCTTTCACCCTTATGCTTCTACATGGGACCGTATTAAATGTCTAAGGGATTATTTACTTATAGGCCCTTTGTGCTCCTTATTAGATTCTTTAACTTCACATGATTGATGATGTAACCAAGTCCTATGGTACTCTAACCTTTGGGATTTCCAGCCTTTGCAATCTTCCAACTCTCCCAAAGTAAATTTTGTCGAAGTTCATATAATCTATTTCACTAGAAGATTGAACGATTCCGACTTAATATGTGGTTGAGTGGACGACCCATGTAAAATTCAAAAATGTTTTTTTTAATGGCCTTCCCATGTTTTCTTTAATCTCGAGTTGACGTGTTTCCATAAACTTCATGCATGTTACTTTACGCTTTTGGATCTTGGGGCTTCGACACTCCAGGATTCTGGGGTATTTCAACTCCAATGTTTGTTCAACTCACCTGGAGTTGTACCTACCAAATAATTCATAAAGTTGTTGTGAATGCTTGTTGTTAGCTGTTAATAAACCTTACACTATCCTTCCACTGTACTCGATCGAACAATCAAGAATTTTCCCAAAGTAGATCAACAATTAATGTTAATTCGTGACTTCTCCCTTTGACGCTTTAGTTGTTTGGAATTCCTCGTAATCCTTGAGTGGTCATCGTTGGGATGACTATTCCTTTCCCTGTACGATCGAACAATCCAGAGATATTAGATCAACGATCAACATTATTTTGTGACTTCGGCCTTCGGTGCTCCATGTATTTCTATTGGTAGGAGAAACTGGTTATCCTCAGAGGCTATAGTCTCGGACTGGAATGTCGTGTTGATGTCACCTATGATGACATGGACCCCTGGTGAGTGTTCCAAAATTCAACTTGATTTGTGATTTTTACACTCCTTATGTGCCACATTGACCTTGACACTTTTCAATATTTGATTGAGCCATGTGTCATCAATTGTTGATATGGTCCTATTGACTAGGATTTTGACATTTCCTTTCTTTGCAGCTTCAGGATTTTTGGCACTTTTATACCATCCTTCGATAATTTTCGAAGTTATGAATAGATCTATAACCATAGATATTTCCTTGTCTTGATCGACGACTTTTGTTGACTTCGGGGCTCCGGAGTTTGGGATTTCTTGGTTTATCTGAGCTTCTTATTGTCGGAGTAGGTCGATTCCAGAGTTGACCACCTTCTTCCTATAGTGTGATATGATGGTTCAACATTTCCATTCCAGATCGACGGTTAACACTTAATTCTAGATCAAATATTGATCTAACAGATGAGAAACGATCTTAAGCTCCTTCTTGATCGATGGTTGGAGTTATTTCGTGATTTCAGGATATCGTGGATTCTTACTTGTATTCAGTAATCACTGAAGTTGCGAAGTGTCGAAGTGTTGAAGTTATTTATCTGCTACTTGATTCAATGGTCCATAATGCTACTGCTTCAGATCTGACGGTTGAGATTTAATCCTTTCCAACCTCTGACTTCGCCTCTATCTAACGATCTTGGATTGTCCTGAACTAAGAATGAACGAATCATGTAACTCGATCCTTTACAAAATGATTTCTTTACTCACAAAACTTTGTCTCGAGTGTTACTTCAAATGTGCCATCTCTTTTTAGCTTCGATTAACGTTCTTCCTTCTGAGCTTTGTGTCAGTGCGCTCCTTTATGCATTGGATTTATCCAAATAGAAAGCTATCTCTTCTGAGTTTTAGTTTTATACATGATTCATCTTCACCTCGTTCTATGTGTTATGTGCAACCTACTATGTTATCTCTCCCGAGCTTTAGGATCTCAAAGACATCAATACCATATTGATCTTCTTGAAATCAATGCCAACACCATAATACCATGTCCAACATTGATCGTATTGGCCTTCTTTGACATCAATGCCAAGACCATAACACCATGTCCAACAAGTTGATGGTGTGGAAATTTGTTCTAATACAGTTTCCCAAGATGAATTTAATGTTGTCATAACTTTAAGAGACCTACATGAATCTATGAATCAAGCCAAGGAGCAAGGAGGTACGAAAAATTATATGTAAACATGAAATGATGATTTTTTAGTTACTTTAGAAAGTATAATTGATATAATCTCCTAAAATGGCACTACTTGAGTATAGTTTCCATGTTATGGGTGTTGATTCTACCTTCGAATTAGGGGAAATTTGGTTGAAAAATGGTCCTACCAACCCTAATACAAATTCCATGTCATCATGTATTAGCCAATCAAAATATTCTAAAATTTAAAAGAGGTGCATGTCTTACAATTTTTTATTATATAATATGGAGATAATCACAATTTTTTAATAATATATTGTGTATACTCTACACGTAATCTCTGCCCTCGCTGCCCAAAATTCAAAATTTTCTTGGTTATGGAGCATAGAATTAATGTGCTATCCCATTATGAAATAATTAGAATAAATGAAGGAAATGGTGTTTTGAATAAATATTAATGCATTTACAGGCTTCACATTAACAACATTCTTTGGCATAATTTAATGCATTGAGGTCAACTGGGATGAAAGTAAAATCCCTATATGCGCTTGTTCAAAGGTTTAGAGGTTGCAGAAAGGTGCACTGAAGGAGCATAATTTACCAGCTAGAAATCCACACTATGTTGTTGAGCTGAGGAAGATTCACTATCACTACCATACAGGCCGAGGGTCACTACAATCCTTGTAGATGTCACTTGAGGGTTTGGTGGGTTGTTACAGCTTTGAAAGGAGGTTATGAGGTATCATTCCATCCCTAGCAACCCTTGTGAGGAGATTCGAACCTTGCAATTGCTTCCTGGAGAAGGGTCGAACCCTAGATCTGGCAGCATAATGCATACCAAGGACAAAAGGGAGCTGACAGAAGGACAATGATGGCATTCTAGAGGACTGGAGTGTGTTTGTGCTACAAACTTCTGCTATAATAGAAAACAAATTGTGGGTAATTGAATTATGTGACCAAATTCGGGCCGAAAAATCCCACTCTCTTCGTTACCAGAAAACCTTCACTTTTCTTTGCACTGAACCTCACGACATGCTTTTTTTTGGTTTGTTATCAGCTTTTCATGCTTAGAATAGCTTTATTAAGGATAGTAGGATTAGGTATCTTTGTTTTCAATTGTTTAACTAAGAAAGATTCAAAATTTGTTGAAATCATGGACAGTTTCCAAAAATTTCTAGAGACCAGCAAGAAATAGCATTAGCAATTTCTGAAAGTCATCCTTTAGGAAACATCTTGGAAGTCATTTCTGGCATAGAAAAATTCAGGATCCATGAAACAAGTCTGAATTGACCGGAAACAGTTCCCTGGATTCATAGTCATAGTCATATAGATATAAAGATCGCCTTCATACCTTTCGTGTAAAGAAATACAGAGGAAAGATCCAATTGAAATACAAGTTCTTGAATATGGACCACTGAGTGTTAATTCATGCCAACTTAGAGGAAACGTTTCATTTGGAAATTGTCAGTATGACCTGATACACTCAAGAAGCTCAATCGTTATAATGTGTTGGGGAAAATTGTAGCATTACAAGGCATGGTCAACACTGAAGACCATTGCATCATCAGACCATTAAAATCCACAAGTAATAGGTGCCTAAGATTTAGTAACTAGAGAAGTAAAAGACCTTGCCTTTTGAACATTCAAAGAATTCCAGATACAATAGAGGACATAAGTAGATACAACTTACTTGTGTCATTTTAGTAGAAGGAAAGAAAATATCATCAACCACAAATTATTCGCTAAATACCAAATCTCATTCACAAAGTACCAAAATTAATGTATTTTTTCCATGTAACCAACTAAACTGTCCTTGATAAAATCCAACCAAGTAGTGAAGTCTTAAGACCATCCTACAAAAACGAAGGCCATCGACTCATAATGTTCTTCAAAGAGTTGAACTCTTCCAAACCTAGTAAAAGTGCTTAAGGGTCTAGTCTTCATCAATCATATAATCACCTTGCAGATTAGCAGAACAACTCTTTAAAGCCCACCAAACCACCTAGTTGTAGTACTTTCCAAACATGTCTAACATTTCAAATATAATTCATCATTTTTAAATAAAAAACAGATGAATTTCTATTTTCATAGTGGTATATTGAAAATGCATCAAACCTCCTTGCATTTTTTGTTTATTTTCCTATCATGAATGAAGGAAAACACTTGCAACAATATTGTGACCAATTCAACTGCAGCAAAAGAAGATCAGGCCTGCAGAGAATCCTTCCCATGACTTAATTCCTACTAATTGATATTGACAGATTAACATGCCACTGTTGTTGCGAGGGCTGCAAAAGGTGAGTCAGCAAAACTTCAATCATATTCTAGCACAATCGATTTGTTATCTTTATTACAGTTAAACTGATTGTTGGTGAGTTTCCAAAAAAGTGAACTCTTCATAAACTTGCTCCATTGGTCCATTGACATCTAGGTATAATCCTCATCACATTCCTTGTGTTTATGTAGCTATTGCCCCTAATTGGTCATTGATGTTTTGTATCCTAATCAAAACACAGGTTAAAATCCTCTTTTCAAATGCAGCTCGAGTAGCTAGTTAAAATATATACAATGGTGGGAAGTTGGATGATATCACTGTCATTAGTGAAAGTAAATTTCAAAGAGTAGGAGCTTTATACAAGTTTCCATTGTTCAAACATTCATAAGGCTTGTGAGTTCCTTGTTTCAAAGCAATTTCCTTCTGGTGGTTGGGGAGAAAGTTATATTTCGTGAAAAATATAAGTTCTATACACACTTGGAAGGTGGAATATCACAAATAGTAAACACAAGTGGAAAATCACATGGAAATTTGAGTGTTCAAGACTTGAAAATCAACAGTCAATAGTGTATCAAATCCAGATTTTAAAGCACTCAACAAATTTCAAGGAAGCAGTTTCAATAATTCCCAGATTTCCAGTCACACATTCAACCTTATCTAATTAGATCGAATATTTCCAGATTTTATGTTACCAATGCCATATTCAAATCCACCTTCCCAGACAGAAGATCTAAACAAACACTCATTAGTCTGAATTAGATCTTATCATTTCAATATTTTATGACTTATTTGAAGTTTTATTTTTTTAATAATTAACTGTATTCCTAAAATCAGTAATAATTACGTAACGTTCACTCCATTTGGCTTCCAAGTTGGTCCTACAGGATAATCCCATTAGGCTTGGCACAAGAAAACTCCTTTAAAGATTTTTTTCCCCCTCAACACTGACTGTTGTGATTTCTCTTGTTTCTAAGATAAATAACTAGATTTGGCCAAGGGATGTGCCTACTATCACAAACTCATCATTGCTTCCAAATAGAAGTATGAAAAAAATGACTTTTACGAGAATCCAAAGGCTTTGTTGATCCTGCTGATGTAAAAAAACACATGAGTCATCTCTAAATATTATAGACTGTGGTTTTGTAACTTATTTCCAACCAGTTTCAAGACCTATCCTACCTTTTTAAATCCTTATTTCATCTGTATCCTACCTATTGTTTTCGGATTCAAGCCCTATCGCTACTCCCTCTCTAATCAAATTATGAAATTATTGTTCCTTGTTGTTCTTTCCAGCTATAAGGATGTTATGATTTTTTGGGCAGTGTTTGTTGATTACAGAGGTCTTGTAGCTACTATTTTTGGCTTAGGTATTTCAACCTAACCTTTCTAAAATCCCCAAGAAACAAACTTAAAAGATAGGGGGATTCACGATCCTTGTTGTTGTGTTCACTGCAAAGAAAATGATGAATCTCTCTCACTCATTACTTGCACTTGTTCAGGAGGTATACGATGCTACTTCATTTATAAGGAGATTTCATTTTCCTTCTATGATGGTTCTCAATGTGGAACAACCTTTGATGCTTGGGCATATTTATACATTAATGGATGTAAGGGGAAAGGAGTCTTGAGAAGTGTTTTGAATTTGTCGCTTAAAAGTTTTCTATTGAAGGTGGCTTCATAAGAATAAAACATTTTTTAAAGAGTTGATTTCAATGTTGAAAAAAATGTAGCAAGAATGAATATCATGATACTACAGAGTAACAAACTATCCTTCTTGTTCAATTATGTTGTTTACATTGTTGTTCAGTGTAGCATTGATATACTCTTGTTTAATTTAGTTGCTAATGATTTTATTTGATTCCCATACAACAATCCCATAAAAGGAAATATAGGAATTCTATTTTAGTTAATTTGAAATGTTGTTGAATTGAATTTCTTGTTAACTTTTTCCTATGGATCCTTGGTTTTTTTCTTGCAGTGAAATGGGCACACGTAGATCTTCAGGAAAGATGGAAACTATTATAGTTGAGAATTAAAAGGATGAAATGTGTAATTGGATCACGTTACGGGTGTCCATTGGATCTTGGGTTACTTTGAAACCATCAAGGAATCGAATTTGGGCAAAAAAAAGAAGACTAGACGATTTAAAATGGCATTGGAATGGTGTAGTAAGGGCATTTAAGTGGAGCCAATAGGGTGAAAAGGTGGAGAAGCTGATTATATCTCATGTGTATGATCGCAAGGATATACTCAAAGAGTCTATTGAGAAACAAGAATTTTTTCCTCAAATTGGACTAAATTGTAAGGGCTCGTCATTTTGTAAGCATTGAAGTTTTTTTTTTCTTTTTTTTTTTTTAATTTGGGATTTGAGTATTAAAATATGAATGCCCTAGTTTAGATGGATACTTAATGTGGTTTATATTTTTTATGTGAAGCTTTGTGCATTTCTGATTTTGAAGAATGGAAGCCTATGGAGAGTATTACCAGTATTTTACGTGTTTTCCATTTGCAAATAGGAGAGATACTCTATGAGGGAAAGAATTCCATGTCATTGAGGGAAGAAGGGGTTTGGTTTTATAAGTATGATTTCTTTCTTCCATGTAGTAAAAGGGTTGGAAGAATTCAATAAGCCAAGTTACCTACACTTCATGAAATTGGCTTACCAGATTCTAATCCAACATTAATCGATTGCATAAGTTCAAAATCAGTTCTTGAAATTCAATCTGGTATGCAGGAGAAGGGTGGTGAATGTGATCATTTTGGTATGCACTTACCATTTTTTGTTTTTGTCGAAGTGTTCAAGGAAGAGGACTCTATTCAAATGACTAAGAAGACATATTCTTTCACAAACCCCTCTGACATGTTATTATCCAACTTATTTTACTCTGGATGGAATACAAGATTATTGTTAGGTGATTTATATGTACTAAAAAAGACACTAAACTACCCTCAATTAAATTTTCAACCTGGGGTAAGTAAACTTAGAGTTGTAGAAAAATATATGCCAAAGGTAAGAGGTTGGTAGGAGTATAGTCTAACTAATGAAAGCAACTATCTAAGGCTAATCTACTCAAGCAAACCTATCTAATTAGCAAACCCGACTAAGCAACTTGAAACTAGGTAACCTAAGTACTTTTGGGCCAAGGATCGATATATAGTTCCTAAGAAAGCAAATGAAAACTATGTGTAAAGAAAACTAGTTTAACAATAAGAAAAAGAAAACTAATAAGCAAAATGACAAAAAAAAACTTCTTTAACTTGCCAACCTAGATTCAATGAGAAACTACCCTATGAAAGCAAATAAATAAGCAAGTAAGCAAAAACACCTATCTAGCCTATTAAAGCAAATAGACAAGTAAGAAAAGACACCTAACTAACCTACTAAAGCAAAAGACAAGTAATCAAAGACAACTAACTATCCTACTAAATCAAATAGACAAGTAAGCAAAGACTTCTCATTGAACAACTATCTAGCCTAAGAGGCAAGTGAACTAAATGCCTAATGCAAAACTGTTTCTAATGCATGAAATGAAATCTAAATGCTCAATGCAATGCATGAAAAGGAAATCTATTCTATTGAAATCAAGAAAGACTAACCACTAATTCTTAATCTATGATAAGCAAACTACTATCTATCAAAGAAACAATAAAACTATTTTCTAAATTATGAAAGAAAGAAACTATCTCTTCTAATCTACGAAAGCAAGAAACTATCTTTAATCTATGAAACACTCAAATGTAATGCTAGTGGTTGTGTGAATGCCTTCGGTGGTGACGGATGATATCTCGATGACACTTGACAACAAAGGACAATTCCAACAGTATAAACGCAACACTAATCTCAATGGCAAAATAAAAGGTATGGATTAAACAATCTAAGGAGAATTTAGCCATGTCAAAGATAATGTTAAATACCTTGCATATTCATGTATGAACCATCAACAACATAACGAGGTTATTATTCCAATTATACACTATGTAAGCAAACTAGATTCATTCATTAACTAAGAAATTCAATTGCACTTTAATTCTAAGAAAGGAAATTGCGTGAAATAAAACTATACTATGTCTACACTAATTATTCAAACTATGATAAGAAAATGACTAAAAACATAAATTTAAAAACATGATATTAAAAAGTAAATTGATGATTACATTAACCAATATTAAGTAAATGAAATCCACGTAAACTAAGATAAGCAAGCTACGATTCAAAAACTGGAAGTAAATCTATCCATCCATCAAAATCCCTATCAAAGGAAACCCAAATTAAAACTATGTTCTATTCTAATTAAAAATCTGTTCTAAACTTGACCGTAAAATTCTAAAAGAAAGCACAATTTAACATCTAACTGCATGCGGGGTTAGTATAGTGAGAGAGAGACTTGCAAGCCTTTTCTAATCTACAATATTAATGCATGTTAATATATATCATCATCTAATCCTGCAAAACAATTAAAACAATTAAGCTACAGCAAACTAGTTAGCACAATAAAAATATACATGTAAAGAAAATAAAAAGAGAGCAATTTAAATTAGGATATGGAAAATAAACATGAAGACAGTTACCAGACTGTTGGGGGGGGGGCCAGAAAGTCGTGGTCACTCTCTAAAAGTACACCACGAGCTTAGTAGGCCGAATTCACCATAAAAATCCAAAAACGCAGTTCTGGCATAATTCTGGCAATGTAAAAACTCAGACAAAGCAAAATCGTTTTTCTGGAAATTCTAATGCTTATACTACTTGGTTCTTCTACTTAACAATCATCTGACCACCCTAGTGGTATTTATAACATTTAAAAATGAAATGGTCGACCACAGGAGGGTCGAACCACTTCTAATTTCGGCAAAATACAATAAATGATGCCATAACTAACAAAACAGAGCAAGCCAATAATCGCCTTCTTTAGACAACTGAAATCGAGTTGTCTTGAGCTTAGTAGTTGGAGGGGGTGATCATGAAGAAAACCCTTGTGCCTGATTTGTCCATCACTGGACGCCAATTCCATAACCGCCAACTTGCCTTTCATTTTTGTGCAATACTGGGTGTTGGAACGAGTGTCAGATTGGGTACCAGAACGAGCGCTGGAACGAGTGCCGGATCAAGTGCCAGAGCTGAAAACATGGTGTGTTTTTCCCTGTAATAGCAGAAAAACATGAATTAACTCTTGGAAATCATAGAACATGATGTATTAAACTTGATTTAATCATTAAACATGAATTGCACATACCTTATGGTGATCATACCGATTTACCATAAAATTCTTCAAAAAGATCCTTCAAAACGTGCAAAACATATATGTACATGCGGTAAAAATGTATAACAACTGTCATAAAAATGATCATATCTCGGACCCAACATTACCCCCACACTTTTGATTTTGCAGGTCCCACTGCAAACAAAACAAAGTTACCCTTTGTGACTAGGCTTGCTGAGGAGGATCAGCTTTGGAAGCCTCTCCTTCTTGCTGTGTATACTTAGTCCTATGCCTCTTATGTTGCTTTAATTATGCTCTGAGGCTGCGGTTAGATTTGGTCATTTCATCAACCAACCGCTGAAGGGATTTAACTTTTGTTTGAAGCACTGCATTGTCGAGATGAAGGTGTGCATATATTGTCTTCCTCTCTTCCAACTATTGAAGAAGATGATGGTTTTCTTTTTGTAGCTACTCTATGGTTGGAACAGAATCGGTGATATCTGAGGAAGGATTGGATCCTTTGAGGGATGTGGACAATCTATCAGTTTTAGGATCTAGATTGGTCATAGGTGAAGTAGGGGTGATGGGAGATCGGAAAGGTGAGGTAGATTCTGATTTTGTTTTCCTTAGTGGCTCTAATCCATCTGTAGAGACTTCCCTAAGTTTCTTATGAGGGCTCTCAAGATTGGAGGACACTTGGATGGGATCCTAAGAAGGTGGAGGCTTTGCATAAGGCTTAGTTCTTGTGTTCTGGGTACTCTTCCTAAAGGGTCCTTTACCAAATCGGTTGGCTCCCCTCTTGTTTGTAGGAATGATGGGAAAGTCTTGTTGCATTACTTCTTGGATCTTTTTAGGTGTAGGATCAAGAGAGAGTGAAGGCATTGGGGGGTCAACAATGGGCTTATTTTGGTCTTTTCTCTTGGTCTTTTTACCCGATGAAGAAGGAGGGATATCAACAAGCTTTTGGTATTGTTCTGGCAAAGAGAGAGTTTGTGCAAGGGAGTTTGGAGTTCTTGGAGAGTGAGGCTTGGATGGAGAGATATTTTTTAGTCTAAGTGGTTTTTTTCCAGTCTTAACTGTCAAGTGGGGGTTTGCAAATTGGTAGATGAAGGCATCCCAATTTTTCCCCTGCTTCTCTAGTTCAGCAAGAATGAGGAGTTTGATCAAACCGTGGTGGAAGAGACTATTGTGGGGGTTAGTCACATTTTTCCTCACTTGAGAGGACATCTTCTCCAAGCTTTTGAGAAAATAAAAGGGAAAGTTCAAGGGTTTGTTCAATAGAAAATGAGCCAGCAATCTAAAGTGACAAGCTTTGAAGGTGGAGTATCTACCTTCACATGTAATTAACCTTGTGATGACGATGAGGGGGTTAACCAATTATTTCTTTATCCACTCCTTAGCATACCCTTTTTCTCCTGAAATGCTCTCAAATTCGGGCTTAAACACCCTGTTGTAACTTGAGCGCAGCAATTGGTGGTTTTTGAACCATGTATCTCCCATTCTTGGGAGCTTTGTTGCAGCAGAAATGGAATCTTCTGTGACTTCAAAAATAAGAGACCCTACATGTGTTGTCTTACCATCAAAACCAACTGCAAATTTCATAGAGAGGTCGTCATCATGGCCCTGCAAGATAGACAGAAATGGCCCCCAGCCAGCACGCAAAAACACTTCTCTACACTGTGCGAATTCTGGAATAGAAAACAAGTCTGCATAGGAGGAGGGTTCGTATCTCCTGGGCATTCTGAAAGAGGTTAAATTCACCAAGCAAGGGTGAAATCGACCAAGAAATGACATGGATTTAGCACAGGATGAATGCATTTTTGGACAGAGGACGAGATGGTAGAGGTTGGGCGCGATTTCTTAACGCAAAGGAGAGCAATTGGCAAGGGAAAATGAGATCATAGCGTGCCTAGCCCGATTTTGGATGCTCTTATGGTGGAGTACGTTGCCCACATGTGCACACAAGTTGCCATGTGTGAAGAATTTGAATTCAAAGGCTCGATTTGGAGCAATGTACTGGTGCGTAATTTAGATCAATGTCCAAGTCTTTTGACTTGGACATTTGATCATAACCATATGAAGCATCTTTTAATCAATGCCTGCAACCAATTTAATTGAATGTAATTGATTTCTAGTTACCTAGAATCTAGGACAGTTACTGGTGGGTATGGCACTTCGTTCGACACTTCAAACGACATCTCATACGACACCTCATCTGGTACCTCATATGGTACTTCATCTGGTATCCCTGTGTTAAGTGTATTTTCACCTCTTATAAGGGATAACCTATAAATTTGAAGTGTTTTTGACAACCACAGTGGTTAATGAGAAGAGGAAGAATGCTCCATGCTCACCCAATCTTCTTGTATATGACATATAATGTCAAAAACCTACAATGAACGGGTTATAGCAAGCATAAGATGTATTATCAAACCTACAACATGCAGCTTGTAATGAACGATAAACCAATAAAGAGTGGTATGTTAAGCATGAGTTCAGTAATTTATAGCACACGGGAGTTAAGCAAAACAATAACATGACTAACAATGTAATAACCTGTACCATAAAAATAATACAAAAATTCTTGCAAAGACTCATTTCTCTAGGCAATGATCATTTGTCATCTCATGAGCCCCTCCCCCACACTTAAGTATTGTGACACCTCACAATCAAAAGTATAGGAAACTAGTCAGTATCCCCCATTAGTCGAAGATTTACATTATGTCAAGTGTAGAGATAAAATTTCACAGATTGATCTGACGAGACAGTTAGGAGATGGCCCCACCTATAGGATAAGAGATCCTATATATAGATAAGAAGAGGTAGGCAAGAGAGTTTCGAGATAGTCTTAGAGCTATTTCAAAATGGAAAGTTGATGAGATTCATTAACCTTAGCGTAACCACACATACTCCATGCCATCTTTGTCTACAAGTAATGTCGTACATCAGGACAAGTTTAGATTTATTATTTATTTTTGTCAGATTACCATCCTCGCTAGGTAGAATTCCCTGTTTCCAGCAAGCCTGTTCAGTACTCCGACGGGTTTACCTAGTCATACCATAGGTCGGTACCCGCTGCCAGCAGACCTGTTCAGTATCCCGACAGGTTATCCTCTTAAACCCTTAGAGTCTGGCCCTCCATTCTTTAAGATTTTTAATATAAGATTGCTTATGCAAGAAGATGGGGGAACAACTCTGAAACAACTTTTCTTTCTTTTTCTTTTTAATTGGGATGGTATTTATGTTAGAGGATGACTTTCCATTATATTGTTTAGTGGTTGTCTTGATGTAAGGGGTACTTAAGAAGATGTGGCCTTATCTAAAGATATGATATAATCAAGTTATTTAGTGTGTAGTGGATGGTACCATTGAGAAAGAATAGAAAGGTATCTCTAGGCTCAACTTACTTTCTTATTTTGTAATTATTATGATGTTTCCATGACTAACTACTAATTAGACCACCTTGTTACTCTTTGATAAAGATACTTATCTTACTTACTCAGGTTTCTTGGAAAAATTGTATGAGAGACATCTAGGCTTGATAGTTACGGTATCACTTCCTTATATAGTGGTGAAGAGTTTCAAGAGCAACTTCTTTAGAATGCCTTAAAAAATGAGAATGTTTGCAAAAATATGGCTATCTACAGTATAGCCATATGGCTATCTCAGTAAAAATGAGAATGCCTTAAGCCAATATTCAGTTGATTCTTTAACAGACACAAAATTCAAGTATAATCAATGTTTTGAAGAAAGATCTTTGAGACTGTGTACTCCTGGTGAAATAATTACTTACAGAAATATCTAGAATTGCCTTATTAACAAAATGAAAAAACTATTTACATATATACAGTAGGAAACTCAGAAAAATTTTCAAGAACAAGGGGGGACTTCCCCATCTACTAAGGCTAATGCCTTGTCAGCTGTCATGACTTGTAGAAAATCTTCTCTGGAAATGGGCTTATGATAAAATTTAAGTCAGTGTCCATTTACCACAAAGGAGACTTGTCCATCATCAATTGTTTTAATTTTTACAGCTCCATTGTCATATATAGTGTCTACCTTGTAAGGGCCCAACCAACGGGTGGTAAGTTTTCCTTTGAAGGTTTTGAATCGAGAATCAAACAACAGGGCCCAATCACCAGGCTGGAAGTGCGTCTTCTTAATAAACTTGTCATGCCACTTGCTCCTTTGGTTTTGGACTAATATCGTCTGTTGGATGGCATCTTGCCTGATTTCATCCAACTCATTTAGTTGTAGGGCTCATTGCTTTTTAGCCTCATCTAGGTTCAACCCTAACTCTGCGGCAATATGGAAGGTCATTACTTGAAATTCTATAGGTAAAAGTACTTGTTTCCCGTACACTAGCTCATAAGGGGTATGTCCAGTGGTATTTCTCTAAGTAGTCCGGTATGCCCACAAAGCCTCTAGGAGCCTATCAGCCCAATCCTGGTGATGTAATTGATTGGTATTGGTCAAGATGACTTCCATAAATTTGTTTGTGGATTCTGTATGACCATTGGCTTGTGGGTGGTATGGAGAAGATTTACGATGTTTAATCCCATATTTCTTTGTTAGCTCTTTCATCATATTGGAAGTAAATTGAGTTCCTTGGTCGGTAACAATTTCACGAGGGACACCGAAGCGGGTAAATATGTCTTCATATATAAATTCGACAATAGACTTCTTTGTGGCCCTAAATAGGGCTTTTGCCTCTACCCATTTGGTGGCATAGTCCATACAAACCAAAATATAGTTCTTCCTACGAGACATGGGTGAAATTGGTCCTACAAAGTTGAGGGCCCATTTTTCAAAGGGTTCTATCATATCTTGGTCCTGTAAAGGAATTTCGTTAGATGACGTAGGTCTTCCTATCCTTTGGCAACTATCACAACTTCTCACATACTTGGCAACATCTTTGAAAATGTTAGGCCAATAGTAACCTAAATGTAATACCTTATATGTTGTGTTTTTATCAGAGAAATGGCCACCACATGGTCCATCATGACAACTTCGTAGTATATCAGGTACCTCGTCCTCTTGGACACATCTATGAATAATCAAATCAGGACCTGCGCGAAAAATATCATGAGCAACCCAGGAGTAATTAGCACTTCTGTAATAATTTTCCGCTTTTCATGAGGTGACAAATGAGATGGTAACTTCCTAGTGGCCAAATAGTTTTCCATATCCGCAAACCATGGGGTATTGACAGAAAGGGAAAAGAATTGCTCATATGGGAAACTATCATCTACAGGGATATCATCATCCCCATTTTTTATTCAGGAAAGAAAGTTAGCTACTACATTATCTTTCCCAGGTCGGTCAAGCACAATAATATTAAATTTTTGCAATAACAAGAGCCACCTAGTCACTCGGCCATTAGTTATAGGTTTGTTCATGAGGAACCTAATGGAGGAATGATCGGTGTGTACAAATACTTCATAACCTGTAATGGAATGACGAAACTTGTTAATAGCATGAACAACTGCCAAGAACTCTTTCTTGGTGACTGTGTAGTTTAACTCGACAAGGGACAAGTTCTTGCTTACAAAATAAATGGCATAGGACTGTTGGTCTTCTTTTTGCCCTAATACCCCTCCTATTGCTGTGTCAGAGGCATCAGTGGATATTTGAAATGGGAGAGTCCAATTGGGCCCTCTAAGAACTGGCGCCACAGACAGCTTAGCTTTCAGGGTTTCAAAGGAAGTTTGATATTGCTCAGTCCAAAAAAAATCAACATCTTTTATAAATAATCCAAACATAGGTGCAACGATCTTTGTAAAAGTTTCAATAAACCGTCGGTAATATCCAGCATGTACAAGAAACATTCTCACCTCTTTCTGAGTCTTGGGGGGTGGAAGTCTAATAATGACCTCAATCTTTGTAAGATCGACTTTTATTCCTTCAGATGAAACATGATGTCCTAGAACCACTCCTTCAGTTAACAACATTTTTCATTTTTCATGACTTAGGGATAGGTTCATTTCCTAGCATCTGATGAGGACTTTTTCTAAGTTGTCTAAGGCTTCCTGGTAAGTGTTTCCATAGACTGTGAAGTCATCCATGTAGACCTCCACACAACCATGAATAAGATCAGAAAATATCCCTAATACTGCTCGTTGAAATGTGGCAAGAGCATTACACAATCCAAATGGTAAGACCCTCTAGGCATAGGTGCCCCACGGACAAGTAAAGGTAGTCTTATCCTAGTCCTCAGGTGCTATAAGAATATGGTTGTACCCGTTGTACCCATCTAGAAAGGAGAAATACTTCTTTCTGGACAAGGTATATAGAACTTGGTCAATGAAAGGAAGAGGAAAGTAGTCTTTCAGAGTGGCCTTGTTGAGTACCCGAAAATCAACACAGATTCTCCATTTCCTGATCACTTTCTTTGGGACCACTACAAGCGGGGATACCCACTTACTATCGGAGATGGGATAGATAAATCTGATATTTAGCAACATTTGAATCTCCTCCTTGACAATATCTTTGAGTGTTGGGTTCATCCTTCTCTAGGTTTGCCTAACAGGTATCACTTCCCCCTGGGTATATATGTGATGGATGCATGTGTCAAGGTGTATATCCTTCATGTCAGTGTATTCCCAGGAAAATGCTCCTGATTGTTCTTTAAGGATATCTACTAACTGTTTATGTTGGTCTGTATCTAGCCCGGAGTTTATATGTAAACATTTCCCTTGACTAATCTCGTATAAGACATAGTATAAGACATGGAAGACTCATCTATTTTGAAAATAAAATATGTCGAACACAAAATGGATGGGTCTAATTGTTCTTGAAATTCTTCTCCAAACATATACTCAAATTTGGGAAAAGACTGTGGAAAATCCACACATGTAATAGAAGAAATGAATTGGTTTAGCACATTTTTTGTTGTGTGCTCCTGAAGTGCCCATGCATGGTCACTTGACAATACAGGTTCTTCCCAGTCTTCGTTCTCGTATGGACATTTGAGCCACCATATATTCTCCATAATAGGTTGAGCTGGAGGATAAATGGTGAGCTTCTGGATAGAGAGACCATTTGATATGGTCATTTCTCCTTCTCTACGGCCAATAAATGCATTGGTTGTGGTTAGCGAAGGTCTTCCCAAAATAACGGGATGGCCTCTGGCAAGATCCTTTGAACGAATGAAAAGAAAATATACGGGGTACTCCCATGAGGCTAAAGTAACCATGACATCATGTAAAATCCCTTCAGGTATAACCCTAGTTTTATCTGCTAATTCCAAAATGGTTGGGGTAGGTCAAAGAACAGGTTGTAACTGTAATTGTTCCAAGGTAGTAGCAGTCATAACATTGATGGTTTCCCCTAGGTCTATGAGAGTGTTTCCGATGGAGACCTCATTAATGGTTATGGTCACTACGGGGTTTCCTGGATTCCCATACTTTACTAGCTTTGGTTACTCTGATATGTACTTAGAGAGTCCTCCTACCAAGTGTACTATAGGAGGGTCCTTTTGCTTCCTACCTCGCTTCTTGATACAAAATTATTTGACTACCTTACTATAGATTGGAATGTCTTTAATGGCTTGAAGTAAGGGAATTTTGACACAAATATTTTTCAATTCATTCAAAATGTCAAATTCCGGTCAAGTGGTAGGTTTCTCGATTACCAATCGATCTGGATAAGGAGGGACCTTCATAATTTGTGAAGGTTCATTTTGGGGAATCTTGGGTTCTTGATTTTTCGGGATAATAACATCTTCCCACCTAGTGTCATCCGTGGGTTGTTTGGTGATTTCTTCTTCTTCTTCTTCCTAGATGACTACTGAAGGTCTCTACCTATCTAGAACTTTTCTCGATCTTAGTTGAATTTCCTGTAATGGAACATGAGTAATAACATATGTTGGGAAGGCCTGCATCTCAACATTGTTAAGAGGTTGAGGGGGATTATTATTAGGATTTGGCACTAGCTGTGTCGGTAATAGTGTCGGTTTCAGGGAACTTGCATTTTGAAATTGTAGTGGTTGTTGTTGTGGGATAGGAGGTAAAGGTGGTGGAACAAAACATGGCAAAAGTTGTTGAGTGTTCAATGAGAACTGAGGATAAGGATGGTTGTACATAGGGATAGGTGGAGCTTGAGGGTTTCCTTGGTTGTGTCCTCCCCTCCATCCTTGAATCCAAGGATGTTGGTACCAAGTAGACCAGTTTTTCCAACTTGGTGAGTTCCACTGTTGTTGATAATAGGGTGGAACTTGAGGCTGTAGATCCAGGTATGTGGGTTAATTCCTAGGCTGCCATGGCCTCCTAGGTGCATAATAAGACTCCTCAAGATCCCCACTCCTATATATGGCTAATAAACCAGAAAATGATGGACATTTTTCAGTCACATGGTCTTTTGTACAGAAGCCACAAACTGAAATGTTATCTAATGGGCACTCCCTTGAGGAATGTTTCCTCCTGCATCTTGGGCAATATATGCTCATTGCTGCATTTTCCTCCTCATGTTTCTTTTTGAGTTTAAGGGTATCCAACTGGGAACCTATTATGATTAATATGTCAATCTTAAAGTTTTCTAAAAGGTTCCCTATATCTTCTCTCGTGATACCACCTGAACTAACTGGTTTTAAGATTCTATTGTAAGGGTCCCGAACATTCTTCCCTATTTTGGCTCTACTCCTTGAGTAATTTTTACACATTTCACATATTTCAGCAAATGGTTTATGAGAGATGTCACATGATGCCATCAGGTTAAGCATTTCTAAATATTCTTCTGAAATTCCCTTAAGGAAAAGAGCCCTAATTGCATCCTCTGGGAGGTCATGGTATTTTGACTTATGGGAGATATAACCAAATATTTCCATATAATCTTTGAGGGTCTCGTCTTCTAATTGTTGGATTTTAAAAATGTCAT
>SNQJ01S0053066.1:0-16639 GCA_010110895.2 Picea sitchensis
CAAATTATGTTATAATTATAATCAGTATGACACTAGTTACAATATTACATCAATCCACTAGACAACATTAAAACACATTCTAACATATCCCTCATCTAGAAATGTAAAAACCCAATGCATGCATCAATATGGATATTTAAGTTTTGAAGCTAGCCATATGAATGCTTCTTTGAAGCTGGCCATATGAATGTATCTTTAAGTTTTTCAGCTTTATGATTTGGTACAACAAAATTTAGGAAAATTGCTAAGTTCATGAGATGTGACGGGAACATGTGTAAAGAGATTGAAATTGATTTTTATTGATTGCAATCAATAACAATCAATTTCAATGTCATGCCACTTGTTTCTCTCCATCCTCTTGTTGAGTTCTATATAATCCTCTCATTTATTCATATTATTACCCACATTTTATAGCACTTAATTAGAATTCAACAATTCAACCCCAAAGAACTTACCTCAGAGCACCATTTAACTCTGCAAACTCACCTTTGGATATAGTGCACCATCGGAGGATCAATGAAGAGGGTCGATTTTCAATATACGATGATAATTGTAGCCAACCCATAGGTAATGAAAATATTTGCAAAATTATGTTGGTTTTCATTTTTCGAGAGGTTACAAGGATAGGACCTAGGAATTGGATTGGAATTTGCTAAAACCTTCAACAGTAGGAGGGCATTAGTGCAACAACTTACCCTAATTGTAATTGAACAGTTCATTAGTTGATCCATAGGGATCCCCTTGCAAGGTGGAAGGTGGCTAAAGAATTTGAAGCTACCAGTAGATAGTTAGCCTCAGTTTCTAACAAATCCCTCTCATATGCCCGACATACGAAAAGGAATTCAAAGGGACTTGTTGTTTTCACCTTGGAAAGAGGTAGATTTCATCATCCAAAATTTCATAACTTGTGAGGGGAGGTAAAACATGGTGTTTCACTACTTTGTAAAACTCATGATGCACCTCACGAATGAAGAAATATTAAACATGACATTCTTCTTGCTCAAAAGCCTACCGAAAATGGTTTTCATGGTTCGCAAGAGGGAAAACCCTGAGACAAGGTAATACCACCAAGGTATATTAAAGATGTTGATTATGACTGAGTTGGGTAGGCTTCATATCAGTTGGGAATTTTTTTTAAAGGACTAGGGAGAAAACCCAGGGTGAGGGTTATATTGCCTACCAATCGGCCTAGGAACGATGGAAAACAAACCCCTGCATATTCCACCTCAACCCCCGGTACATCTACTGCTATGGAATCACATCATCACTATGATACGAGGTCCTCCAAGGCACCTACAGTTCTAATGTCACAGGAAAAGGAGGTTGTGGAATTACAAGTGGACCCTACTACTGAACTTGTCATTGGTCTATCTCCAATCTCCATATCCTCATTTTAGTCCGATATATTAGAGGATTTGCATGCTCAAAGGTTTTTCTCTCCAGAAAAACAAGAACACCAATCCGATGATGAGCTAGTAGGGTTACAATTTCCAAGGTCCTCATCTCCATAGTAGCGGGAAGGAAAATTTGATGACAAATGAGGGGACCTATAGTCTCCAAAGTCCTTATTTCTAGAGCAACAAGAGGTACAAGTTGATGATCATGAATTAGAAGGATTAAATCCTTCTAGACCTTTCTCCCCACCATAACAAGATCAATTTGATGATGAAATTGATGGATATTTTCATTCTCCTAAACCTAATCCACACCCAAAGCATGCTGGATTGATAAAAAGAAGGAGAATCAAAGGTAGCATAGGAAATTACAAGTCTTGAATGGCCTCTAAAAAACTTCATTTCTATAGCCCTAGTTACCAAGATTTATTAAAGGATAACATAAAATTGAGGTTGTAAAATCAGAAGCTAAAGATAAAATTGGAAAGAAGCAGGTCTAGGGTTCCAATCAATAACCCTCTAAATTCCTTATTAGAAGCCATTGACTCAAAATAGTCATAAATGGACAAGGAAAATGCTTATTCATAAGAATGTATGAATCTAGTTCATCAATCAATATTGTATTGGTTGACATCATGGTGAATATATATGCATGTATCCAACTAAAACCCAACCTACCTGGATGGCGAGATAAATATGAGCTATTTTATCTTGGGATCATAAAGGAGAGCCATTAGTAAGTGATTGAGAAACAGATAGAAAAATGCTTCTTAATGTATTTAGTTCGAGAGGAGAAGTGGAAGCCAAATTTTAAAGAGTGTAAAGCATAGTTGATGCAGGCACAGAACCGAAGGCAACAGACCTATAAATTATCATTAGAGGCCCTAACTTGTAGGTCATAATCTCAATTTTACCCCATATTTTTACATGAAATATGGACTATCTTTAAGCTTCGATACCTGGCAACAGAAAAAACATATGAGATCAAACAACCTCAATATTTTATAAATATTTTTCTATCCTATGATTCTCTTGATCAAAACTTATTGTGTGAACTATATCATTTCAACTTCTACTTGCAAGATAGTTCTCAGTGGAACCCCAATCCTTACGTTGGTGATATCCATCTCCAAGAATTTTCATCATTCATGTTTAGTCATGTTTAGTGGAAGAAAACTACATAATTTTATATCAGGATTGAAGGAAATTCAAGATTGATCATTTGGTATCAGTATCCCCTACCATCGGTTATAATAGTTTATTACCAGAGGTTTTTACAATACCTTGGAGACTATGCAATCATTAGATACTATCAAATATACGATATCTCTAATTACCAAGAAATTTTCAAGAAACATTCCTTGAAAGCATTGTTGATTTCTCGTGACATATGGGAACAACTCCCTAATTAATTGAGGAATAGGAAACTTGTGGGTTATCCATATTTCATTTGATCCCTCAACAGAGAAACATTTTATATAAACTCTATAATAATACATGATGTTAGGTGTCTTGGCCTTGGATTTCACTTTCCCCTTCTTTGGTGTCCTATTAGGTTTTACAAGTCACCCGTCAAGTAGGCAAAATGAGAAGAAGTTATGCAATGGACTCAAGTAGACAGAGCACTTGGATTTTATGGTGCAAATGAATTTGGGCATCTAGCCTTCAATTGGGAAGATATTCACTCTGGTGCTCTTGAACAAGAATAGTAGGTTGCATGAGGACATGCAACACTTTTGGTTGAGGGGAGATGATGGGCTCAGGAAATGACATATTTTTTCCACCTATAACTATCTCTTTTTCTATCACAAGAACTTGTTTTAAACCCTAATCCTTGTTATCATCACTACTTTGTTGTGTACATCTCACAATGTAAGGAGGATTGCAATTTATGTTTCTTTCTTGTTAGCATGATTAAATTTAGGGAAGGTTGTGAAATTACTTGTGTTTCAGTGAATGATGAAGGATATTGTCATAATATATATGTCTAAATAAACCTTGCTAACACAACTTTTAGCAAGAATTTCACAGTCTATTTCACAGGGTATCAAATGGATTCACAAAGTTATGATAAGTTGAGGAAGATACTGAATAGTTATGTCAACAATGAAGAATATGCCAACTTGTTGTTATTGAGGACAAAGTACTATTCATGTCTAGTGGCATCTGTGCATTCAAGTCCAGGATGTTGCAACAATTTGTGCCTATTCTTGTCTAGAAAAATTGATGAGTATGTCAACCTTCAACCGATCTAATATTGTACTATGAAAATAGTGCCACGAAGGCCGCATGATTCAAGGTTTGATAAGAAAATGAATTGATTTTTTTTATCATGTTAATTTTGTTTCAGGAGACTGTGGTCACTTATGGATCACAGTGTTCCAAATATCATTTTGTAATTAAAATGAACCCCCAAGCATATAGGAGCTTCGTCATCCCTATTTTTGAACGCAAAGGTACTTTGGTTGTGTTATATAAATAGGGCACTCTCATCTTTGGGTGGGGGGCGGGGGGTACATATATTGTTAGTATTCTAACACTCTTTCACTTAATATATATGTCAAATATCATTAGGGTGCATGATTTCCTTTTAAGAGTGTGTGGGAATTATTTAGCAAGTGCACAAGTTGACCTTTGAGGGGGGGCACTCTGAGGTGAGGTATTGTGTATATTTTGTGTATGTTGTAGTTGTAGTTTAATTTTGCTTGAATGYTATTTATTTATTTTCTTTTAGAGTACTTRTGTTGYAGAAATAGGTTATTTCAATYRCAGAGTTAGGAACCACTAATAGTTGMAAGTMTAATAAGCAGGGMAAAACAATGGTATCASAKGATTATGTCTATGATGATTCYTTGGGCTTTGTAACCTAGAAAAAAAAATGATTTAAYAACTAGTTATTTGGAATTTTATTAATTTATCTTTTTWAGGTAAGCTATTTAGTTTATTTTTAGGTCAACTCTTGAGTGAGGTAAGAAGGTCCATGGAATTTAATAATTGTTGGTTATTCCTAGATTCACCATCCTAGTGAAGTGTTGGAATTCTTAGTGAAATCCAAATTGTCTAGGAATAAAACCCAACTCAATCTTTGTGGTTGGTGATATGTATACATGTGCAAATTTATTGACTCTAGAACAAGGTAAGAAAACCCATGGCTATGCAATAAAAAATGGATTCGAAAATAATGTTATTATGGACAATGTTTTCTAGAAATAGAATACAATCATTGTTATTTGCAATAGAATTAGTAAACCCTTGTTGGGAATTAAATGCATCCGGTACTTAGTCCACAGTGACTTGTAGAGGTTCCTCAACTTGTTAGTGGCATGAGCCTTGTTGGGAACCAAATCCAAGATTCCAACACCATAATCAAAATCCTCTTCACTATATCTGATCTAAACTAATACTCATGGAATATATCATCCATGGTTGTGCAATAATAAGTGCATTTTTGTTATGGAATTTCACTTTGGAACAAGACAAGAAGTTCATGTGGGGATTTTAGAATTTCCCATTGATTGTTCAAAGGAATGCCTAAATGGTATGTTGGGTCATGGAATCAATCATTGTTGTTTATTACTAGATTCACCATTCCCATGAAGCCTTGACATTCTTAAATTGGAATTCAATCATTGGGTCCCCGTGACATATTGACATTATTCAACAAAATGCAAGTCTTGGGCAGAAAACCTAACCTAATCATCTTGTCCAGTGTTCTACTTACATGTGTAGATTTATTGGCTCAAGAATAAGGTAAGTAGGTTGATTCAATTCAATCATTGCTAGGTATTCCCATTCCAGGAATCCCCATGAAGATTTGATATTCTTCAATGAAATGCAAGTTGTCCTAGGCATAAACCCAACTTAATTGTCGCTAGTGTTCTACCTACATGTGTAAATTTAGTGTGTCTAGAATAAGGTAAATTGATCCATGGTTATGAAATAACAATTGGATTTAAATGTAATGTTTTTGTGGGTAGTGATCTTGTAGAAATGCAATGAAATAATTAATAATTATTATAGAATTAGTAAACCATCATTAGGATTGATATGTAGCAAGCACTTAATCCATTTTGACTTGGTGAGGTTCCTCGACTCATCATTGACATGATTCATGCTAAGAACCAAATGTAATATTTAACACCATAATCAAAACTCTTTCCACTATATCTGATCTAAATTGATATTGATGGAATCTTACATCCGTGGTTATGCTATAACATTTGTATTTGGTTATGGAATTTGGATTTGGAACAAGGTAAGAAGTTCATGTGGGGATTTTAGCATTGCCCACTAATTGTTCAAAAGATGCCTAAATGGGATGTTGGCTCGTGGACTGAAATCATTGCAAGTTATTCCCAGATTGGAAATCCATGTTAAGACTTAACATTCTTCGATTGCAATGGAATCATTGGGTCCCAAAGCCTTGACATTCTTCAACGAAATGCATGTTCTAGGCATAAAAACCAACTCAATCATCATGGTTAGTGTTCTATTTCATATTTAGTGGCCTTGGAACCAAATAAGTTGATCCTTGGAATGAAATCATTATTGGTTATTTACAAAGTCACCATCCCCATGAAGCCTTAAGATTATTCAACAAAATTCAATTTGTCATGGGCATAAAACCTGATGCAAGAGCATCACAAGAAAGCGCGAGTGGAGGATAGATGGATATGCACCAACGCGCATTTTGAAAACGTTTTGAATTTTAAAAGATGAAACATTAATGTAATAGCTGAAAGGATGCAATTGCTCTTAAATTTTTTGGGGATTGTAATGCAGATCTTGAGCGTTGCTCTCATCTGTCAGTTGTAGGCATTTCTTTTATTAAATTTAAAGTAGATGTAGTCTTTAATTCTATAAGATAGCTTAGAGTTGTAGGAGGGAAAACTCAAGAAAGCTCCCCTGTATGTATTGTATTATTATTCTCATTGTAAGTAAGTTGAAGCTGTAGAGAAAGAGAGCATAGGAGAGCAGAGAAGAACAAAGATTGTAGAAGTTGTTTGAGAAGATAGTTGTTTCTATAGGACCATGTATAGAAGCACTTGAATTAATATAAGAATTCTTTGATCCAATTTCATGGTGTTGTTATGGTTACTATTTGTATCTATTGAATAGTATGTTTACAGTTTTCTTATATGCTCTGTTATGCATTTGTTTCAATGCTTTATGTGTATGATTTCATGTTGAATGTATGAAGTTTGTGAAAGGGAGAGTATAAGTTTCAATTCCTTCTCATCCTGAGAATTCCTACAAGGAGTACAGTGAAGGTCCGCAAGGAGTGCGTTGACAAGATTTTGAGTCTTACCTCAGAAAAGCTCAGGAGAGATAGAGTTGTTCGTATACCAGCAGAAGTGAAAGGATAGCACAGAGTCATGCAAGGTGTGTGTAGGTCAAGTCGAAGTCTTAGACTTTTCCAACCCAAGGGAGTGGTTGAAGAAATTATGTCGCAAGGAGTGTGCAGAGTTGGAAGATATCAGATAATCAGAGATTATCGTGAAGGCTGCAAGGAGTGCATGCAAGAATCCCTTAGAATCCTCGAGTTTGCAGCAAGAATCAAGCTCAAGAGAGATAGAGACTCGAAGAAAGTTAAAAGGAAGGGCGAGGGTCGAAGTCACTTCACAGAAGTCAAGCTCAAGAGGAAAGACGTTGAGTTATTTGGTGAGGAACTATTGAGAGCCTGAACAGACGGTGGAAACTCTCAGAGGGAGAAGCATCAATATCAATGGACCGTTAGATCCAGTGGAGTTACAGGGAGGATAAGGGTGAGAGTATTTCAACACTTGCAAGCCCAGGGGAGATAGCAGCCGTCAGATTCGTCAGATATAGAGGAGCATGAGTTGTTTATTGGGTGCTCCAAAATATCAACATTTCGAGAGTCGGGAGAGTGGAGGAAACTGCTACTTGGAATTTGCGAGTCACCAAATCCTGACTTCGCGAGAAAAAGGATATGGACTGTCAGATCATGGGGGAAATCAGGACCATTGATCTGACATAAGCGGTCATCATGGGTTCACATTTCAGGATAAGGGGAGAGGTTCATTTCACAAACCCCCGACACGCAAAATCTCGACGCGCTTGAAATTTGGGCCCCAGGTTGCAGCCGAGGGTCACATCACTAAAGAATTTAAGGGAGGAGCTAGGGACCATTAGCCCATTTTGGGGTTTTAGGAATCGGAGGAGTCAGGGTGCCTTGCAACGGAAGTTGTGACATCGTGAAACACGATGTGCCTTTTGAGGTTAATTCCGTGGTCATGTGGAGTGGAGGCTTGCGTCTAGTGAAAATTTGTGTGGGTGGAGCATAGAAAAGGACCTATGGTTATATGTGTGAAAGGTTCCAGTAGGGACCAAGGAGCCATTTCGGCTAGGTAATAGGAAGATCCAAATACTGGGAGGTCAAGAAGACCCTGTTGAGGTGGGGGTATGCATCAGGTGGTATCAGAGCTTACAACTTTTGTTTTCTGTAGAGGGAAGACAACGAAGATTTGTGATTGAATTCTGCGTGGACAAATTGAAACAATGTTGCCAAGAAGATGTCCAAAAACAAATTTACCCGATCTAGCCATGGAAAGGGAGATGAGAGAACTTCATGCTCGATTAGATGCCATGGAGACATCATAGAGGTGAACACCTAATACTGGAGATATCAGTGAGGCCAAAAGTGAGAACGAAGATGGATTCAAAGAAGAAGTTGTAGCTGAAGATGTTGCAGAGGAATGTCTATTCAAAGTTGTTGCAAGAATAGCTGCCAGAGAAAAAACAGACATCCCGATGTATGAAGGCAACTTGGACGTTGAGGAGATGCTAGATTGGTTTAGAGCTCTGGATAAATAATTTGATTATGAAGATATCGAAGAAGATAAGAAAGTAAAGCACATTGTCACTAGACTGAAAGGACATGCAACACTGTGGTGGGATGAACTGAAGGCTGACAAGCGTTGCAAAGGAAAACAAAGAATCAAAAGATGGGATAGGATGGTCACCAAGATGAAAGCCAAATTCATACCCAGATATTACCAAATAAATTTGTTTCAAAGAATGCAGAATTTGAGACAGAAAGGGATGACAACGAAGGAATATACAAAGGGGTTTTACAGGTTAAACATCAGAGTTGGTCATCATGAGAGTGATGATGAAAAAGCCACTAGATACATGAATGGCTTGGGATACGAGATTCAGGATGAGATGAGCATGGTGACAATCAGGAATGTATAAGATGCTTATTAGATTGCTTCAAAGGCAGAAGTGAAATTGGCATGAAAGCAAGGTCAAAGGGGAAGAGGTAGAAGTCAGCGTAGAGGCAAATAAATTTCCCAGGATAGAGTACAGAAGCCTAAGGATGAAGAAAAGAAACCACATAACCACCCAGAAAGGGGAGGAAGCTCACAAGGAGGACAATATGCTGATAGAAACACTTTTCCTTGAGCAAGAGGAAGAGGAAGAGGCAAAGGAGGTGAAATAAAGTGTTTTTTCTATGGAAAGATCGGACACAAATATTTTGAATGTCCTGATAGAAAGAGGGATGAAGGAGGCGAATCTCACATTTCAAAAGTGCAAAGGCGAAATGTTGAGGCAGAATATGCAGAAGGTGGAAGATCCTTAATGATGAGGAAAGTTCTCTTGAAGCCATAGAAAGAGATGGAGGATCCAGTCCATAGGAACAATTTTTTTAGGACTACTTGCAAGACCAAGGATAGGGTATACAAGGTGATAGTTGACAGTGGAAGCATAGATAATCTAGTATCCATAGAGATGGTGGAAAATCTGGAATTGGAGACAGTTGCACATCTGAGCCCATACACGGTTTCGTGGTTGAAAAAAGGACATCAGTTAACTGTCACTAAAAAATGTTTAGTTGAATTTAATATAGGGGATGCGGAGATGAGATCTTATGTGATTTTATTCCCATGGTTGTCTGTCATATTTTGTTGGGGAGGCCATGGAAATATGACAAAAATGTTATTCATGATAGAAGAAAGAACACCTAGACCTTGGAGAAGAATGGTAGGACGCATATGTTGTTGCCAATTGAAGACAAGAAGGTGAAAGAAGAAGAAATAAATACTATACTTCTCATGAGTGGGAAGGAACTTCTGGATGAAGTCAAGAAAGAAGAAGACATGCAGTTTGTTGTGGTAAGAAAACCTAGAGTCATCTTGACCAGTACTTCAGTAGATGATCTACCTGATGAAATTCAAGAACTGCTCGAGAATTTCCATGATATAGTGGTGGACGATTTACCTTGTTTGTTGCCGCCCATCAGAAGTATAAGCCATCACATCGACCTTATACCAGGAGAGAGTTTTCCAAACAAAGCAATGTACATATTGACGCCGCGGGAGAATGAAGAAGTCAAGAAGCAAGTCCAGGGTTTGATGGACAAAGGGTTGATTAGAGAAAACTTGAGTCCATGCATTGTACCAACAGTGTTAAGTTCGAAGAAAGATGGGGGATGGAGGATGTGTATAGACTCGAGGGCTATAAACAAAATCACCATCAGGTATAGATTTCCTTTACCCAGGATGGATGACTTGATGGATTGCTTGAGTGGAGCAAAGTTTTTTTTTTTAAATTATTTGAAAAGCGGATATCATCAGATTAGAATGAGGGAAGGTGATGACTGGAAGAGAGCATTCAAGACGAATGAAGGATTGTATGAATGTCTTGTCATGTCGTTTGTCTTGACGAATGCACCATGTACTTTTATGAGATTGATGAACGAAGTCTTGAAAGATTTCATTGGGAAGTTTGTAATTGTATATCTTGATGATATACAGATCTTCACTAAGACTGAGGAAGAACATTTGAGACATGAGGAGGTTGCAGCAAGAGAAGTTGCTGATAAATCTGAAGAAGTCATCTTTCATGAAGACAAAACTCATTTATTTGGTTTTTGTGATCTCTTCGAATGAGTTGAATATGGATCCTGAAAAGGTAAAATCAATCAAAGAGTGGTCATCGCCAAGGAATATCTTTGAAGTCAGAAGCTTCCATAGACTAGCTAGTTCTTACAGGAAGTTCATCATAATTTTTAGTGGGATTCATGCACAAATGATGGACACAGTCAAGAAAAGACATAAATATTTTCATTGGACAGAGGAAGCGGACAAAAGTTTCAAGTTTTTAAAGGAAAAGATAACTGGACAACCATTTCTAGTTTTTCTAGATTTTAGTAAAACATTTCAAGTGAGATGTGACGCAAGCGGATTTGCCATTGGATTAGTCTTAAGTCAAGACAATAGACCAGTTGCATACTTCAGTGAGAACCTGAATGAGACCAAGATGAAATATTCCACGTATGATAAGGATTTTTATGCAGTCATACAGGCATTGAAGAAATGGAGGCACTACTTGCTTCCAAAAGAGTTTGTTTTGTATAACGACAACCAAGTCTTACAGTTTATAACCAAACAGGAAAAACTGAACTAGAAACATGCAAAATGGGTTGAATTTATGTAGAACTTTACTTTTGTTATAAAGCACATTTCTAGGAATGCTAACAAGGTTGTTGATGCATTGAGCAGGAAATGTTTGATTATGGAGGAGTTTTGAGTGAAGACCTTAGGTTTCGATAGCCTTAAGGAAATGTACAGAGATGATTCAGATTTCAAGGATGCTTATGAAGCATGTGAGAATCCTGTTATGAGAGATAGAAGCCAATGGATTGAATACTTAATTCAGGATGGACTATTATTTAAAGGAAATCAGTTTTGTATCCCAAAGAGTTCTATGAGAAAAAACCTTTTGAAGGAAAAACATAGTGGGGGATTGGTTGGACACTTCAACCATGATAAAACATTTGTGCAAATGAACAATTTGTATTATTGGTTGGGGATGAGGACGGATGTCAAGAATTTTTTCAACAGATGCAGAATATGCCAGCACGCAACGGGGAAAATACATAATACAGGGTTGTATCAACCATTGCCAATACCAAAGACGTTGTGGGATGCGGTAAGCATGGATTTTGTGTTGGGACTTCCAAGGACATGGAGAGCTTGTGATTCCATATTTGTGTTAGTTGACTGATTCTAAAAAATGGCACATTTCATTCCATGTCAGAAAACCAGTGATGCAACACACATTGCAAATCTTTTTTTCAAAGAAGTTGTTCGACTTCATGGTTTACCCAAGAGTATTGTTTTGGATAGAGATACCAAATTTGTTGGTCATTTCTAGAGGACACTATGGAAGAAGCTGGGGACGGATCTATCTTTTAGCTCATCATATCACCCTCAGACGGATGGACAGACTGAGGTAGAAAATCAAAGTTTGGGAGACTTATTGAGGAGTTTAGTAGTTGAACATCATATTCAGTGGGATCAAATTCTTCCGCAAGCGGAATTTGCATATAATGACTCACCTAATCGGAGCACAGGACAAAGCCCATTCCACATAATGTATGTAATGTAGCCAGGAGGAGTATCTGAGTTGATATACTTGGAGCAAAATGAGTTCAAGAGTGTTGGAGCGGAATATTTTGCAGCAGATATGCAGGAGCTCCATGGTAAGATTAAAGAGCGGTTGCAGAGTTCCAACTAGGAATACAAGCGCAAAGCAGATCAACACAGGAGAGAGCTTCAATTCGAAGTGGGAGATTTGGTCTTAGAACATCTAAGAAAAGAAAGGTTCCCAAGAGGAACGTATAATAAGATGAAGATGAAAAAGATAGGGCCATGTAATATTTTACGAAAATTTGAGGCCAATGCTTATGAGATAGAATTTCCAGATGATGTGGACATATCACCCATATTCAACATAGCATATATGTACCCTTATAGAGAAGATGAAGCGAGAGGAGAAGAGAATCAAAAGGAATTTCAGTGGGTCAAGAAGATGTCTGTAGCTGAAAATATGTAGATGGAAAATATCATCGATCAGAGAGTTGGCAAGAAGACCCGGAGGAATACATATCTTGAATATCTGATAAAATGGAAGGGACACCCAATTGAATATGCCAGTTGGAAAAGTGAATCAGATATCCATAAAAATGAACAAACGGTGCAGGAGCTCATGGACAGGAGTCCATGAATGTTTCAGCCAAGAGGAGTATGATGCAGGAGCATCGCAAGTAAGTGCGAGTGGAGGACAACTGGATATGCACCAGCGCACATTTTGAAAACATTTTGAATTTTAAAAGATGAAACATTAATGTAATAGCTGAAAGGATGTAATTGCTCTTAAATGTTTTGGGGATTGTAATGCAGATCTTCAGCGTTGCTCTCAGCTGCCGGTTGTAGGCATTTATTGTATTAAATGCAAAGTAGATGTAGTCTTTAATTCGATAAGATAACTTAGATTTGTAGGAGGGAAAACTCAAGAAATCTCCCTCGTATGTATTGTATGATTATTCTCATTGTAAGTAAGTTGAAGTTGTAGAGCAAGAGAGCATAGGAGAGAAGAGAAGAACAAAGATTGTAGAAGTTGTTTGAGTAGATAATTGTTTCTATAGGACCATGTACAGAAGCACTTGAATTAATATAAGAATTCTTTGATCCAATTTCATGGTGTTGTTATGGTTACTTTTTGCATCTATTGAATGGTATGTTTACGGTTTTCTTATATGCTCTGTTATGCATTTGTTTCAATGCTTTATGTGTATGATTTCATGTTGAATGGATGAAGTCTGTGAGAGGGAGAGTATAATTTTCAATTCCTTCTCGTCCTAGTAATTCTTGCAAGGAGTTCAGTGAAGGTCCGCAAGGAATGTGTTGACAAGATTCTGAGTCTTACCTCGGAAAAGCTCAGGAGAGATAGAGTTGTTCTTATACTATCATAAGTGTAAGGATAGCACTGAGCCATGCAAGGTGTGCATAGGCCAAGTCAAATTCTTAGACTTTGCCAACCCAAGGGAGTGGTTGAATAACTTTTGTCGCAAGGAGTGCACAGAGTTGGAAGATATCAAATAATCATAGATTACCGTGAAGGTTGCAAGGAGTGCATCCAAGAATCCCTTAGAATCCTCGATTTTGCAACAAGAATCAAGCTTAGGAGGGATAGAGACTCGAAGAAATTTCAAAGGAAGGGTGAGGGTCAAAGTCACCTCGTAGAAGTCAAGCTCAAGAGGAAAGACGTTGAGTTATTTGGTGAGGAACTATTGAGAGCCTGAACGAATAGTGGAAACTCTCAGAGGGAGAAGCATCGATATCCATGGACCGTTAGATCCAGTGGAGTTACAGGGAGGATAAGGGTGAGAGTCTTTCAACACTCGCAAGCCCAAGGGAGATAACATTTGTCATATCTAGAGGTGCATGAGCCGTTGATTGGGCGATCGGAAATATCAGCATTTCAGGAGTCGGGAGAGTGGAGGAAACTGCTACCCGGAAGTCGCGAGTCGTGAAATCTTGACTTCGTGAGAAAAGGGATCCGGACTATCGGATCATGGGGGAAATCAGGACCATCGATCTGGCATAATAGGTCATCACGTGTTCACATTTCAAGAGAAGGGGAGAGGTTCACTTCACAAACCCCCGACACTTGATATCCCAACACGCTCGAAAGTTGGGCCCTAGGTCGTAGCTGAGGGTCACATCAGTGAAGAATTTAAGGGAGGAGCTAGGGACTGTTAGCCCATTTCAGGGTTTTGGGAATCATAGGAGTCGAGGTGCCTCGCAACGGAAGTCCCAACATCGCAAAATGTGACACGCCTTTTGAGGTCAATTATGTGGTCACATCGGTGGTCACATGGAGTGGAGGCTCGTGTCTAATGCAAATTCACGCGAACGGAGCATAGAAAAGGACCTATGGTTATATGTGTGAAAGTTTCCAACGGGGACCAAGGAGCCATTTCGACTCAGGAATAGGAAGATCCAAAGACCGAGAGGTCAAGCAGAACCTACTGAGGTGGGGGTCTGTGTCAAAACCAACTCAAACATTGTGGTCAATGTTTTGTCTACATGTGCATATTTATTGGCTCTAGACCAAGGTAAGTAGATATATGGTTATGTAATGCAAATTGGATTTGCATGTAATATTATTGTGGGAAATTGTAATGTATAAATGTAATTCAATCATTGTCAAATGTGATAGAATTAATAAACACTTGTTAAAAATGAAATGCGGAAAATACTTAGTCAGCAACTTGGCGAGGGTTCCTAGACTTGTCAATGACATGAGCCTTTCTATAAACCAAATACAAGGTTCCAACACGAGAATAAATATTTTTATACTATATATTATCTAAATTGATAGTCATGGAATCTTACATCCATGGTTAAGAAATAAGAAGTGCATTTATTATGGAAGTTGGCTCTACAAAAAATTAAGAAGTGCATGTGGGGGTTTAGCATTTCCCACTAATTGTTCAAAATAATACCTAAACAAGATGTCATGGTAATCATTATCGTTTATTCACATATTCTCCATCATATTGAAGGCTTATCATTCTTTGATTGGAATGCAATCATTAGGTCACCATGAAGCCTTGATATTCTTCAACAAAACACAAGTCCTAGGCATAAAATCCAACTCAATCACCATGGTCGGTGTTCTGTCTACATGTGCATATTTATTATCTCTGGAAAAAGGTAAGCATATCCATGGAATGAAAACATTGTTGGTTATTCCTAGACTCACCATTCCCATGAAATCACAACATTCTTCAATGAAATGTAGGTTATGATAGGAATAAAACCGAACTCAATCACCGTGGTTAGTGTGATGCCCACATTTTTTGATTAATTAGCTCTGGAAAAAGGTAATTAGATACATGGTTATCCAATAAAAATAGTATTTGAATTTAATGTTGTCGTTGGCAATGGTCTTGTAGAAATTTAAAGCAATTATTGTTGGTTCGGATACATTAGTAAACCATTGTTTGGAATTACATGTAGCAAGCACTTACTCCATTATGACTTGGTGAGGTTCCTCAACTTGTCAATGACATGAGCCTTTCTAAGAACCAAATAAAGGATTCCAACACCATAACCAAACATAATGCATGAAACCTCTTGTGTCCATGGTTATTCCCTTTACATACAACAAAATAAATGTATGACTCTAGAATAGAGGAGACTCAAGGTGACATCCAACTTCTAATTGTCAAGCAGAATGAGCATTTAGAGAAAACATGGATAAGCATTAATGCATAATGTTATGAATGTTATCAAAGGTTATCCTTTTGACAAGTGAATAATGTTATGAATGTTATCAACGAAGATCCTTTAGAGCCACGGTTATGGAATAAAAATTGGATTTGAATGTAATGTTGTCATGGGAAATCATCTTGTATACATGGAATTGGCATTTATTTATTTTTTAAATACCTACATGTCATCTCTATTGCAACGTATTGGAATGTCGCTCCTATAGAAAACACGCCAAAGATGATAACTTACCATCGGTTGAGCGACGTGACCCTACGTCGATCTTATGACGTCTGGGAACGCCGCTCCCATAGCAAACACGTTGGAGATGAATAACTTGTCATCGGTTGAGCGACCTTACCCTAAGTCGGTATTATGACATATGGTAACATCGCTCCCATAGCACACACATAGTGGAGACCGACGAAATGGGATGTTGGAATTTCGATGTCTATGACATCGCTGTAGCGACGACTATATGGGGTTTGGACAGTCAAATTCGAGATTACACGTGTCCGTATGAAACGTCGCAATAGAGACAATAGCTATGGCGTTGGAAAAAGGACGCCATGTGAAATGAAGTTTGAGGGGGTCTGTTGTTTGACGTTCTCCCGACAATATAAAGTGGAAATTGCGTCGAACGCGCTGTCAGAATTTGACCCAAATGTACTAGTGACTTCTTAAAACTTAAGAGCGAGGTGTTAGACAATGTTTTGGCCTACAATAATATCAGGACCTTTATATGGTATATTTTATACCTAACTGTGCCTCTCTTTTACCCTGTTTCCACTTCATTTATACACCTATTTGTCAATCAATTAACCATTCCATCATGAATTGGCTCTTAGATTTAGTAAACTATAGTTTGTTCATTTTTCTATGAAATAGATTAGGATTCTTGATTAAAGTTGCTTCCATTTTAATATATATGTGTCTAAACTAAAGTATGAAGTGTAGATTCTTTCCTCGGGTTAATAATAAAATCTCCAAGTATTATGACATTGGTTTTGAAGTATTTTGAGCAGATAGTTCGACATTAGGAGAATCTTGTGATTTATGGGTGCTAATACTTCATTTTTCCATTCCAAGGAGTTATTGGAATTGTTGTTTCCATGAATAATTATTTTCATGAATTTTGGGGCTCATCTAGAGCATCTTTGG
>SNQJ01S0053066.1:16649-50670 GCA_010110895.2 Picea sitchensis
AAAGAGGGAAAGATACAGAGATATTATGTTGTTGCACTGAACCTCTGAAGTACTTTCATTTGATGAATAAGATTTTATATGTGGAATAAAAGCCAATTCATGATTTTCTTGTTGCATAAGTTGTGAGAGTGTGTGTTGAGTTATTATGAGGCTTTTCGGAACCAAGAGCAAGGGCCCACTAGAGGTACCAATTTTCCCATGTGTTTTTTTGTTTTAGTCTATGCTTTATTATGTAAATTCTCAGGTTAGATGAATGGTTAATTGTTAAGCGAGTTTCAGATTTAATTCTCAACTATAAGACAAACTTTTAATTGTGGTTTTTTTTAATCTAATTGATATTGTTTTCATAAAAATATATAATTTTTAAATACCATGGGCAATTTTTAAATGTTAGGTTCTTATCAATGAGATATATGTGGTGAGGGTTTTCAATAATGTTCGGAAAAACCACAATATTGCTAATGGATTGTCGACGTTTCAGATCCATATCAGGATCCATCTTCAGGACAAGAATCCCAGATTATAATTGAAGAGAGAAGCTTTATATAGATACTAAATGGAAAGAAAAAATCTTAAAGGTTGACTGTAAAGAACCCTAATTTTACAACAATTAATCAAGTTATTCAAAATTTGTCTCTTCTAGGCATGCATGGTGTTTTGTTTTCAGGGAGTGTTCTGCTAAGGATGAGGTGCGAATGCATTCATTCTTTATGTCATCTCCATGCTCTTTAATTCTAAATTGAAAGGAGTGTCCAGTTTCACCGATGTATCATTTACCACATGATCATTCAATTCTGTAAATTCCTTTGCATTTTTTCGAGTCAAGTTTGTCTTTGACGGATCTCAAATTTTGTTTGATGGTTTCATGTGGTTTGAAGGAGGCCTTAATCTCTTTTTTTTCGAGGAATCTGGAAATCTTGTTTGTTACTCCTTGGATGAAAGGAAGGTAAGCAATATTATAAGGGGTTTGGTTTGGTTTGATTCACACCTCAACCTTAGAATAAAACTCCATGAAAAAAAAACACCATGGACGCCTAGAAGAGACAAATTTTGAATAACTTAATTAATTGTTGTAAAATTAGGGTTCTTTCCAGCCGACCTTTAAGATTTCTTCTTTCCCTTTAGTATCTATATCAAGATTCTCTCGTCAATTATAATACAAGCTTATTGTCATGAAGATGGATCCTTATATGGATCTGAAACATTGACAATCCATTAGCAATACTGTGGTTTTTTCGAACATTATTGTTAGGTTCTTGTTTTCTAGAATTTACAAGTTTATGTTAATTGGTAGTTTGATGATTTGTGACACTTTATTTTAATTTATTTATGTTTGATTTTATTTGTGGAATAGTGTTGGAATTGAGCCCTAGTCAAGAGTTGGGCCAAGGTTCTCAACCTTGATTCCCATGGAAACCAACCTGAGCTCAAAAGCAAACCCCAAATATGAGTTCCAAAATCCCTATCCATTACTTAGAAATTTTTTCTCATGCTTAGAGTCACTTGTAGTTTTCATGCTTAGAATCCATTCGATAGTCAATCCAAGTTATCATCCTGTACAAACAATCCTTGTGCCTCACAATAACTAAGAGAGCCCTAGTTGATAGATTAAATGCTTAAGTGTCTTTACTTGTAGAATTTTCTCTATATAAAAACACTGAATTTTTTGGCGTCGTTGTTGACGAGGCACCAAAAGGATAATTGGTCACTTGGTTTATACTAGAAAGAGAGGGAACACTTAGATAATTAGGTTTCCTTATTCGTAATTTTATTATTAAACTAATTTAGGATGAATTATTCAAGGAGCTAAAAAACCTCAAGGACGTGGTACCATAGGAACCACCCATAATATGAACACCAAGGTAGGAAGATCGGGAGGATGAGGAAATGCACAAAGTACCTCTGGACATCTACCTGATATTCCAATCGAACATATAAACTCTAACATCCTTAGTACCCCTACTACAACCATCTCTTTAGTTGACACAGTAATAAGCTCTTCTTCATTTGAACCTTTAGACGCTAGAAATCAAGCCTTGCCTGAGAACCCAATTTAGGAACCTAATCACTCAACTGAATCAAATGAATATTTCTAGGGAGAAAAAAATGTATGTATGGGAGAAGAGGTAGAAACCCCAAAACAAAAAGAACCCATCAGCTTCAAATTCCCTATTCAGGAATCCGATGAGACAATGCAGATGAAAAACATTACACCCTATACCTTGCCAAAATTTTATGGCTCACCTAGTGAGGACCCTGATACTTTCCTCTTTGAGTTTGATGTCCTCTGTCAAAGCTATGATTATTCCTCATAATCCCACAAGCTAAAATTATTTCCAGCCACCCTGAAAGATGCAACACTTTGTTGATTCATGGGACTAGGGGGGAACGCTATCAAGACATGGGAGGAAATGAGGTAGAGATTCCTAAACAAATACTAGTATTACTATAAATCAAGGGACATTAGGGATGAAGTCTTTAAAATGTCACAAAAAGAATATGAGAGTCTAGAAAACTTTGTATAAAGATTCCAATATAACTTGTAAAGAACTAGAATGAACTCACTAGACCCTGAGGTTCTACGAACTATTCTCCTCAAGGCCATCAAAGATGATTTCTTGGACCTATTAAACCTTATGTGAGCTGGTGATGTTTCTTAGTTAATGTATGAGGATATTTTTGAAATATGTAGATGTTAACTGTGAGGTGCTACCCAAACGGGGAGAGGCCCTAGAGACTTGGTCTCAAGAGTCACTAAGTCACCCAATGGAGGGGGAGTGACTAAAGCAGAGATTGGAAACATGTTGGAAAAATTTAAAACCAATATTCTTAGCTCACTTAGCTCCCATATAGACACCTTTCAAGCCAATAAAAAGAAATAAGAGGTTGATCTAGCCTTGGCCATCTTCTATACTCGATGTCGAAAGAAGCATCCCTTGTAAGAATGTGCACTAGATAATATTGTGTGTGGAATTTGTGAACAAAATCATGCCACTAAATATTGTACTTCCTTGCCAGGAATTAAGGTAGTATACCATGGCACTAATGAGGAAACTGAACAATTTTTTTTGTCGCTAAAAAATTCCCATGGCGAGCTCAACCACCAGGAATGACACAGGAAATGCCCCAGTATCCTCAATATTTTGGATCATATCAATATCCACCACATAAATGGTATACCCCTTTTCCATGGAAACAATGGTATCCTCAATCCAAAAACCAACCATGGAAACAAGGTTGGAGGGGACAACCATATATTGGAAATCCACCTCAACAAAACACACTTCAAAAACATCCTTTGTTCAATCAACAACAACAATTATAGTTTCCATCTAGTTAACTACCTCAAATTCCTTCCCAATCCATACCTAACCCGAATAATAAAGTATCTCATCCCACCTACAACGTTGAGATACCACCTTTCCCATCCTATTTTGTGTCCTCTGTGGACTACGATGATATTAATTTACGCTTGGGAAAGGTAGTGAACAATATAGAATAACCTATTATCTAGTAAGAAGACAATGAGGAAGAGGAACATGAACCGGTAAAACGAGAATCCTCCCTAGTTTTAAAACCATCCATTTCAGAAACCACTAATGAACATAAATCCTATAAAATTGTTCTAGTCCCACCATACCCTGAGAGATTAACTATAGACAAACCATTGACATAGCCTGGATTTGATCTTCCAGGGGAATTGAGAAATGTATGTGTCAAGATTATTTTGTTTCAAGCAATAAAGTATGTTCCAATATATGATAAAGTCGTTATAGAATTATGCTTAAGAAATCTAGGAAGGAAGAAGAAGGATCCTTTGATTGTTCAGGTCATAGGTAAATTAGCATAACTGATGTTAGGAAAAATATTCATGACCAAATATGTAGATCCTGAAATCCCAATTTTTAATGTTCATATCAATAATATTTCTATTTCTAACACTGATAGACTTAGGGGATGCAATCAACATTATTACAAAAGAGACAATGGAAAAGATTAAGCTAACCGATTTAAGATCAACTCCTATTGTCCTCCAACTGGCTGATAGATCACTATCAAACCATAAGTTATAGTATATGATGTCATCATCTTCGTTGATTCATGGGAGTATCTAGCAGACTTCATGATCCTACAACCAAAATCTAACCTAGGATCTAGATTCAAATTATTATATGTGAATTTCATTTATATTTTCTCTAAAAGCAAGTGGGTTTCACCATTAGTGATTGTCCCTGAGAAAAATGGGAAGTGTTGTGTTTGTATTGACTACAGGGAACTCAATAAAGTAACTCTTAAAGACTATTTTCCACTACCCTTTATCAATCAAGTTCTTGACACCTTGGCTGGTAAAATGTACTTCTCCTTCCTCGATGGGTTTAATGGCTATAACCATATTAAAATTTCCCTAGAAGATCAAGATAAAACTGCATTTACCTATCCATGGGGAACTTATGCTTATCGAGTGTTTCCCTTTGGTGTATGTAATTCCATGACCAGTTTTCAAAGAGAGTTCCTTGGTATCTTTTCAGGTTTGATCCATGATTGTGTTGAAATCTACGTGGTCGACTTCACAGTCTATGGGAATAACTTCGAAGAGGCATTGGATAACCTCAAAAAAAATTGAATACGATGCCAAGAAACCAATCTCTTTCTCTCCCAAGCTCCCAATTCCAGCTACCCAAAAAGGAGGTACGTAGTTTACTGGAACATGCAGCCGTCAATTCATTGAAATTTTCACTAAGATTGTCTCACCATTATTCCAATTGACTTTTTAAGATTGCATAATTTTCTTGGGATACTAATTTTCAAGAGGTATTTGATACTCTGAAAGAGAAATTGTCCATCACACCTTTTTTACAGGGACCAAATTGGTATTTTCGCTTCCACATCTCTACTGATGCATCAAACTCAACCATCGGAGTTGTACTATATTAGAAGGAAACATAATCCATATGCCATCTACTACGTTAGAAAAAATATTACCCCCGTTGAACAAAATTATGCAGTCACAGAAAAATATTTTTTGGTTGTTGTCCGCTCGATTAATAAGTTGTGCCACTACATAACTGGCTATCATGTCTTTATCCACACAAACCACTTTTCTATACAATATATATGATGAACGAACCCATTACTAATGGCAAGGTGACTCAATGGCTATTATTGTTACAGGAGTTTGACATCACCATCCTCGATAAACTTGGAAGGGAGAATGTCATTGTTTATTTCCTCTCCATGATCAACAATGAAGGATATGTTTCCCTCGTCGAAGACACCTTCCCTGATGAACGCATGTTTTCTTTATCTATTAACACTATGTGGTTTGTAGATATTTCTAACTATATGGATTCAGGAAAGCTTCCACAACATTTGTCTCCAAAATAACATCAGAGAGTTGTTCGACAAAGTGCCATGTATTCATGGATTGAAGGTCAACTCTAACACACAGGACCAGATCTTATTATCCAATGATGTGTTAGAGAGGATGAAATTTATGACATCCTTAAGGTCTGTCATGATAGGCCATGTGGAGGAAATTTCACCGACAAATTGGATGCAAATAAAGAGATCCAACTTGGATACTATTGGCGTACCATTTTCCTGGATTCAAAAAAGTATGTTTGAAGTTGTGATGGTTGTTAGTGGATGGGATGCCCTGTTCAAGCTGATGAAATTCCACTACAGTCTCAAATTATGATAGAACCATTTGAAAGGTGGGCTCTCAACTTCATTGGGCCTATCGACCCTCCATTAAGGCAGAAAAAATATATTCTTGTCTACACTAATTACATCACCAAGTGGGTTGAATCCAAGGCCTTAACCAGAGCAACAAATAAATTAGTTTCTAACTTCCTTTATGAAGATATTTTCGTTCTATTTGGAGTCCCTTGAGAGATAGTCACTAGGACCCGTGTTTTCATCTCATCTCATCCAGAACATTATGTAACAATTCAAAATCAAGCATTAGATGACTACTCCTTATCATCCACGGGAAAATGGACAAGTGGAAGTAACCAACAAAGTACTTGAAGGCATATTAACAAACATTTTTTGAAAACACCATAAGGATTGGGCTGACCATATCCCAAAAGCACTATGTAATTATCGAACTACTTGGAGGAATGTTGTTGGATTTACTCCATATGAACTTATCTACGGGAAGCATGTGGTCATGCCAATTGAATTTGAGATCAAGACATTCAAAACAGAAATGGAAGTAGGCCTAGATCTCTCAAAGGCCCAATAGCATCATCTGAATCAAGTTAATGAACTGGATAAAAAAATTCGAGCCGCTCTCCAACAGATAACTTTTATTCAACATCAGAGAGCCAAATCGCACAATAGGTTCATCAAGAAAAAGAAATTTAAGGAAGGTGGTGTTGATATTATGGTAGTTGTGGGAGGTATTTACCTCCATGTGTAAACCTGACGAGAATAAAATATTTCAGAAAGCAAGAAGAAACCCTAATGAATTGGCTAATAACCCTAGAAGACAAGTCGGCTCAAGAGGATAACTTGTATTAGGTTATTAGACTCCAAGAGAAAAAGTCAGCTAGAAGAAATACTATATACCAAAGAATTATTACCCAGAATGAGAAGTTGGCCCTGGAAGTCTACCAGATTTAGTATAAATACAGGAGGCCAGTCTTCATTCTGGCCAGTATTCTCAGAACTCCAGAGAACAATTGTGCACACTGCAGTTGGGTAGTTTTGTGTGCAAGCCTGGAGGAGAGTTTTTGTTGCAGCTACTGTAGCTAGCAGATTTTTTTTTGGCTTGGACCATATCTTGGTTATGGTTTGGAATATCTTATCAGCTCTTGTTTGGTGCGCTATCCTTGGAGGAATATGCACTACCCTTTGTTTGGATATCTAGCCTAGGGTTTTCTTCTAGAATAATTCTCTATCAAGGTTAAGGTGCTCGAAGGGTGGCTTTGGCCTATGGTTGGGTGACAATAGTGATATTGTCTATAGTAAAATGAGCACATTCTAACAGGTGATTGGGCCCTCCTATTTGACTCTAGATATAAGGATTTATGAGGCAAATTCATTACTCGGTGGATGGGACCTTATGATATTGACACAGTGTATGATAATGGCTTTGTTAAGTTGCACACTATTGATGAAGCATGGACTCCAATCATGGTTAATGGCCATCGACTACAAATGTATCAAAAGCTAGCTTCAAAAGAGGAATTCATTCAGGATATCATAAAGCAAGCTGATCTGGAGATTTTAACCCTGGTAACACAAATACCAAGGATGGTCCCCTCTCTGTATATTGGTAAGAAAGAAAAAAAAAAGAGAGAGAAAAATAATAATAATAATAATAATAATAATGAAAAATAATAATAAATTTGGGGGTGAAAACCTATCTCAGGCACCCCTGGACCCAATGAAACTGGAAAACCATGTTATTGGACACTGTCCCTGGGGGTAAAAAAATCTCAATTGTGAAAACCCATTTTGGGGTGCAATTGGGCAAGCTTTGTTCGAAAACTAGTTCTATGTGAGACAGAGCTTGTAAAAAGTATAAAAAAATTAAAAAAGAGAGAGAAAAATAAAAAAAAATAAGATGCACCTAACAACATTACTTATTAACCTAGTCTCATATTTATTTAAGGTATTTTCAACTTTATTTACTATTCTTACATAGCCCTTATATCCATTAACCTAGTGTTTCATTGAGTAACAACACCCTAGCATCTCTCAATACTCCTCCCTTCAATATATCCTTTTACTCAAAAGGTGTGAACCATTTATACCCCATCAACAATTGGTTTGTAGGGATAGCTCTCTTTCCCTTCACAATTAGGATGTATTGAGTAAACCCTAATGTGATGCCACTCATCTATACCATTATGGCACTTAGTTTTCAAATCTATTCTTCTTTTACATCACCTTTTGTCGGTATTTTTTTCCACGACTAGCCCCATTTTTAAGAACTATCATGTATTGCATTGCTTGTTTTCCTACACTAAAAGAAGGCCATAAGGTTTACCTTACCACTTATAAACCCAAGCCCCATAAATCTAATTGTCATTGGAAAGAAATTTGGATAAAATTTAGGTCAAGTTCCTCATTTTGATCAATCCCAATACACTTAACACTACATTGCCTTAGCAACTGATCATTTCAATAATGTCTTTGATGTTAAATTTTGGGCTTTTTTGAACATACCATTTCCAAGGTATGGTTAGCTAGATATTGTAGCAAAATGACAAGACTTAACACTTCCACGTGCTCAAATATCATTCCAAATTTTGGAATTAACACCTATGACGACTATGATATGTTTTCCAATGAAAGAACCCATCATGTACTTTACCACCATCCATATTTCCTCTGTGATCTCAATTGTCATCCAGATTGAAAGGGCACTCCACATTTTATTCATATCAAGTTTTGAAGAGCAATATTGATCTATGGATTCTATCATTTACAATTAAGGTTGTTAAGGTAAGAATCATTGTCTTCTAAAGATAAAATATCTCAAGGGTATACTTGCAAAATTTATCCCATCATGTGCACCAGATGGAACTAAAAGAAAGAGGATATATTGAGATATTCCTTCAACGTTACAAGTCATAATTGGGATGTAATATAGTAACAAGGAGTGACCTTGGGGCCAATGGTTAGTTTCTAAGGCTTGGGGTTAGAATTAAAAACTTCAGCAAAGGAGTATCATGAGGCTTTCTCATCCCACCATGGAAAGAAGTTTCCCTCCATCTACAGAAATTCATAACCTCTAAAAGGAGATTTACAATGGTTTATTATTACCATATTAGATTTATGCTTCACTTACAAAATAAACAACACATCAACCTTACTTTCTTCCTCCTGAAAATTATCTCAAATATAGCCACCACATCTCAAAGGAGGACAAAAACTAAAAGTAATTTATACCATCATGGTCTAGTGAAGATGATTATCTTAAATGAGCTGAAAGAAAGAGGGAAGGACTGGAATATGTTCATGGGAGACAAAAAATTTAGCAGAAATCCTAGAGAAAGGGTTCTATCACCCTTTGTACATCAAAGCCTTAAAATATTAAATAAAGGTAGGGCTTCAACTGCTGAGGATGGTATGACAAGTTCAAGTTCAGGATCAAGGTCAAGGAAAAATGAAATTCCTCCTCGAAGAACAAGAAGTATGACCAAAGTTGACACTACACTGAAATCATCTCAACATGAGGAGGATGAAAATATGAACATCAAAGGTAAGGCACAAATTCCTGAAGTTGCTAATTTAGAATCAAATTCATGTGGAGGAAATGAGACTTTGCCACCTGAAGATGAGATGGATGAAGATGTTGATGAAAAAATTATGGAACCTCTAGAAACCAACATCCTAGAGGGAATGGAACATGAATCATCCAACAAGAAAAAGTGAAACCAAAAAATTAATCATAAAATGCCTCTAGCCTACAACTCTCAATTGTTAAAAAAACCTTCATATCTCAGATTGTTAAAAACAATTGATAAACTTCACTTAGAAAATTCAAAGTTGAAACAAAAACTTGTTGAGTATGAGACATAGGTTGTTAACTTTAAGACACCTTCAATATCAGTCGAAGTTAGTAACCATGTATCTATTGGGAAGAATAAGTGTAATGTTCCCCTCTCCTTGACAAGAACAATAGAGGACTTAATAGTCTAGTCACCCCTCTAGGCTATAGTCTCATGGGTAAAAGGGAGTTAGGAGGCGCTAAAGTGTCACTAAGGACTTAATGTTATTTTATTAAAGTGACTTTGATAAAGCAGAAAAGAGTTGTTTGACTTGAGGAGAAAATAAATTGATAACCTTAGAAAAATAAATAAAGTGACTCAATTAAAAATTAGAATATGGGGGTATAAAAGAGAGAGGAGGGTGCATCGCTCCTCATTCATGTCATTTTTCTCTTGTTTCTTATTGACCTTGGCATCTTACATTTTGAGGGTTTTGAGTCAAAAAATCCTAGAGACCAACAAGGAGGTGAAAGATCCCTTTGTTCTTGGTCCAAGCTTGGCCAAGGAGGTGAAATATTCCTCCCTCGCCATTCTATTCAACTACAGGTTGGTTTCTACAATGGAATAAAGAGACATGGCGTGATTTTGAAGGTTTTCTGCAGGTAGGGTGCATGGTTGGAGGAGAATTAGTTCAATTTGGGTAGGAGAAGGGAGATCTGAGGAGAATATCTTTCCTGGGAGGTTTTCTAAGACTAGAGTTCCCTTTGTCACCCATTATTGGAGGATTTACTCTGCATATTTATTTATTGTGATCATTGTGAAAATTTATGAAGAGGGGTGCACTGTCCATTGGGTATTCAGTGAGTTGAAAGCGTAGATGTGATATTTTGATAGAGGGATCTCTCAATTGACATTCTACATCACTCGATATACAATTTGGTAGTGTTTTCCAGGGGTTAGAGGTATTCCTTGAGGGAGGCTGAATTTCTTAGGTGGTTACAGACAGTTTGGGGCGCACCTCCACCAGATATGGAGGTGTTACAGCTTCAAGGGAAAGACATGGATCTTGTATGTACTTGGGACATGTTACTGAATACCTAGGAGAACTCACATCACTATTTTAGTATATCTTGGTGGCATATTCAACTCATACTTCTTATTCTCTACTATATTATTCCAGATCTGTAGATCCCATGTATGGAGGTCATCATATTATCTAAATAAAGGTCAAATATGAATTTATTGAGTATTTCATTGTGTTATATTTCATGTATCTTGTCATATCCATGTATTGTTGTGCTATATTCATTCTTCATATGCTATAAATCTCAATCCAACCCATCCAACGTAACTCTAAGAAGCAGAATGTACAAAAATACTCAAATAATAATAGAAACAAGTCAGAAAATAAACCTAAGTTCCTAGGAAATATTCTTAGGAACGCTACAATAAGCATAATGAGATGGAAACTAGTGAGAATGATGTTTCAAAAGAACATGAAAATGAAGAAAATTTTGAGTATTCCTAGGATATACCAGCATAACACTATGAAGAAGATTCAATGACAGAAAATGAGAATGCCTTAGAGGAGGAAGATTAGTCACGAGTCAAAATAGAGAATATACTTTCCTAGGAAGAAAATTTCATTATTGTTATCTTGGATGGAATAATGGTAAATACTTATGCCTTCTTGCAACTCAATCCTGATCTACCAAACTATAGAAATAAGGATGAATTGTTCGACTTGGGTATTGTTGATAAGGAAAGCCATCAAAAGTGCATTGAGAAGTTGAAGAAAGAATTGTTCAATATGTACATTGATCAAGAATATAAATGGAAGAGAAAGATCAGATATTACAGGGAACAATTGGCCCATAGCCAAGGTCAAGTCAGCAGGTGTTTGAACTAGCTTTACAGGCTCTATCTTGCATAGCTCCATCCAAAGTATATGGTATATCCCTCCATGAGAGGTGGAAACAATTCCAAATTTGGTAGATAGTAGATGGACATGTGGTTGATATTCACACCTCAGAGCAATTTATTGATGCATTTTCTTCTGCTTCACCCCATGATCAATATTTTCTCTATGAATTGTACCAGTTTAAATTCCTTATGAAGGATAAATCCAGGTGGAATCCAAACCCCTATGTTGGGGATATATAGCTCAGGGATTTCTCTTCATTCATCTACAATCAAGTAATTTGGAAAGAGGCTTGAAAATTTTATGATAGGGTAGAAGAAAACTTTAGTCTCCACATCCAAGACAAATATCCTTTTCCTATGATTATACAAGAAGAGTATTTTGGGTTCTTGGTTGATCCTAGGATTACTACCAGAATAAGACAAAACAGTGCGTGACTATTGCATATTTTGAAGATAATGTGAAACATTATGCCTCAAAAGATTTGATCAATTCTCATGAGAGGTGATTAATTCTACCAGATAACCTTAGGGAAAAGGATTCTACTACCTACCCTCTCTTCAATCTTGTCATGGATCGAGAAAAAATCTATGTGGAATCAATTAGGAAGCATGGTATTCAATGGATGGGGTTAAGATTTCATTACCCCCTCATTTGGTGTCCTACCGAGGTTTACCATATCACTTTGTAGTTGGATGAGTTCAATGAACTTACAAAATGGACACAGGTGGAAAGGATTCTATGCTTCTACACTTCAAAAGAATTTGGTCACCCAACTTATAACTGGAGTGACATCCATGCAGGGATTCCAGAAAGAGATTAGCAGGTTTCATGGGGATATGCAACTACCTCGGGAAGGGGGAGATGTCAAGACCTTTATATGGTATATTTTATACATGAATTTACCTATGTTTTACCCTGTTTCCACTTCATTTATACGCCTATTTGTCAGTCATTTAACTACTCCACAATGAATTGGATCTTAGATTTAGTAAACTATAGTTTGGTAGTTTTTCTATGAAATAGATTAGGATGCTTGATTAAAGTTGCTTCCATTTTAATATATATGTGCCTAACCTAAAGTATAAAGTGCAGATTCTTTCCTCAAGTTAGTAATAAAATCTCCAAGTATTATGACATTGGTTTTGAAGGATTTTGAGCAAGGAATTAGACGTCAGGAGAATATTGTGATTTATGGATGCCATTAATTCATTTTTCCATTCCAGGGAACTGTTGGAATTGTTGTTTCCATGAATAACCATTTCCATGGATTGTGGGCCTCATCTGGAGCATCTTTGTATGAGGATATTTTGTACACACCTAAACGTTCCATTGCAGTTTTGGATGAGTTATTCCTCACCCATGCTACTTGTTATCTCACAATTTGTACTTTCCCAAATCCCAAAGGCAAGTAAGTGTAGATTGGAGTAACATGGAGGTGGCATTGTCATTGTCACCCCAACAGGGTACCTCTTTCTCTTTAGGAGGAGTAAAACATCACTCCAAGGGAGATGTCTCAAGACCTATTTGGTTGATGAAGGGAAAAAAAAATCTAGATAAAATCCCACCCCTCTCTCTAGGTCACTCAAGTTAAGAAGTCACTTGGTAAGGTTAAAGGGGAAAAGAGGAACTAAAATGAGTGGTACCTACCCTTTACCAATGAAACATTAAACGTTAGTAGCAACAATGATTTCAATAATTATAACCAATGACTTCTTGAACAAATTATGTGTTGCTAAACGAGTTATATATAACAACAATAGGATTACAATAGTAGCAGTGTATCTTAAAGAATTACATGTTATGAAGACAAGAAATGATATAAAGGGTTTTGTACACTTGATAATGCTTTGTCACTCACAATTACAATATTAATACAAGTCTATTAATACTTATATGGTTTTCTAAAAACTTATAACAACAATAATTAATATTGATGACAACCAATAAACCACTTTAGAAAAAGGTACCTGAATGAAGCAAGAAAACAACTAATTCAAGATCCAATGATTATAGCTTGCTTGGTACAAGTGTTAGTGGTTTTATATGTGATTTAAGGGATGTAAAGGGGCTGCAACAATGGATGTAAAAACAACTTCAACAGTAGTAACAACCTCTAACAATTTCTGAAGTTTCACTTAGAACAAGCAATTAATTACACAATTTAACAATCATTTGATAGTACTTTGCTTGATACAATTTCTGGGTTGTATTTAGATGGATATCAGGCTAATTTGGACAGCAAAAAATGGCTGTAACAATGAATTATCAGCATTAATTAAGTGGTTGTTAGTATCTCTAAGCTAGGTTAGTTAACTAGTTAAAGTTGGTAGGGTAATCAAGTAGGAAATAGTTTGGAGTTTGAGTTTGAGGATGCTTGTCAAAGAGTGAAGTTTGACTAGTGCCTTTATAAGGGTAGTGGAGTCAAGTAGGAGGATTCCTTCAAGGCTTATAACAAGTGATTTTACGCATAATCCAAGAGGGAGAAAGACCTAGGAGAAGTAGTACCTTAGGTCCTCTTAGGTTTGACCTCAAGAAGTGAGGAAGCTAGGGTGTAGGCACTTCTAGGCCCTAGCACCTCCTTCTTCTTGGATTTTTTATGGATGAAAAGTAATTTTCACAATAAACAAGTATAAAACTCTAGAGAGCTATTACTTTAGGGCCCTAGGGTTTGACTAGTTACTAGATCAATTCAATAAAGCTAGGCAAATGAAAAGAAAGAAAGTTAGCACTTTAAGTTTCTTACTTCAAGCATTAATTAAAACATGCAATTTCATAATCCTGTATGAGAAAGAAAACCATTACCATAACCATTTACAATGACAAAGTAAAAATCTACTTACTTGCACCAATAATAATCATGTAAAACCATGCAATATTGCCACAAAATTTCATAAGAAAATTTCCAAGTACCAAAAACAAGCCTTAAAAGAGTATCTCCCTCCTTACTTAAGCCAATAACCCTTAGTATGGAGAAAATTTCATACCTCCACTCTCCCAAGTGAGAGTTGTGATGAAAATGAATGTCACTTTCTGCTTATTTGTACAAAATTTAACCTAAAATTAATTTCAATTCATAATTACTGGGTCGACTTGGCCAGTTTTTTACACAAATTAAATCTGGACAAAATAAAATTAATTTTCATCTGAGAATCACTCCAGGAGTGATGTCATGCCCCTCTGGGGTGACGTTGAGCCCCAAGTATGGAACACCGGGAAGGAAGGTGAAACATTGGGCCTCCAAAGGCCTGAAACCCTGCCCATATGTGCCAATGCCTCATAAATGTCGTCCAAGATGACAAGACCAGTTTCGGATGACGTCTAGGGTATCCATGATGATGTTCAAGGCCTTCAAGGGATAACATCCATGTTGGAAGAGCAATATCCCTTGGGTCTTGGTCTGCAAAAGTGCCCCCAAAGGAAACGTCCTTATTTCTCGTGGTGCAAGTTTGTAATCCTTGTCATACCCCTTGGCTAGGGTCTCAGCATCCATCGATAGGATTTGATCGCTATAAAGGTCTAATCTAATCATTCCCTCATGTTCACCTGTCATCGAGCAAGGTATTGCAGCAAAAACAAGTACACCCTCCAGGGGTTCATAAGTCATAGGGATCATATCATATAAATCACATCCAATAATTTAATTACCCAAACATGTGCATCAAACCCCCCTTAACCCAAAAAAATGCTCAAATACGTTATGCAATTTGACAAATTAGGTTTGGAAAAGGTCTCATGGTTTCCTATTGGGATAGCCTCTCTTAAGTTTGGGGCGTTTCCCAGGTGGGATCTAGTCCAAGTCATGTAAGTGTATGAGGTGGCATAGGGTAAATATTCGAGCATGGGGTGCATGTGATAACAGGTGATCCAAAATGGATCCAGGGAAGACTAAAGATAACTCAGAATTCGTAGAAGTGACTCAAGAAGATCAGAATAGCCTCAGTAGACAGAGAAAGGGAAAACATTCAAAGTCTTCAAAGCTCAGTGAAATTGGCATCATCGCTAAGAGTGCGTCGCAATATTTCCAACGGCGTAAACAGCTCGTCAAATAGAGTTTTGGATCAAAAGATATCCGCGGTCAAAGTTTTGGTCAACCTAGCCCAATGAGCAGGGATGAGTCAGCATCCATACTGTTAACGTCAACATCAGTACGGATGGCATCATCATCTGTATAGTGTACATGGTACATGCAGAGGGTGACACGTTTCATGTTGACATCAGCATGACATCATCATGATGACATGGAAGCACTAGAGGTTGCCACGTGTCACTCATTTTTGGAATTTTCCGATCAAATTCATGGACCAATGGGAAGGTGCCATGTGGTAGTCCATACAACCACATGGTAGATCGTACAGCTAACTGGCAGGCGGACGTGGCAGAGGTGTCGTGGTTGTTCATGCAATGTGGTGACGTGGGCCAATGAAAGGCCGCCACATGGCCCAGTCATGGGATGCCACGTGGCAGCGGGAAAATGCCCAAGGATGTCCAGAAACTGAAATTTAAAATGGTAAAGGGGTTGGTTGGCACCAACCCCCAGTCCATTAAGTTTATACAACAATCCGTCGCCAGATCTGGAGGGATCCGCCAAAGCCAAACCATACTCCAAAGTTAGCAGCTGGCCCAACAACAAACAACAAACAACATATATATATATATATATATATATACAAAACAACATATATATATATATATATATATATGTCATAATAATAATGGAGGTCCGTGGCCTTGGACCCAACCCAAACAAAGCACTTAAATATATCCCAACCAACAAGTATATATATATATATATATATATATATCTATATATATATATATATATATATATATATATATATATATATATATATATATATATATATATATATATATATATATATATATATATATATATATAATACTGTGATATTAAAATGGGAGGTCTATGGGTTTGACCTAACCTCCAACAAAGCACCCTTTAAATATATCCGCCAACCAACAGGCCAAACAACCTTGTTGGTATCCGCCCCCCGATTTTATTTAAGATGATTTTTTCCAAAGCTTGGGGGTCAAAATAGGGGCCCGCGACCCTACGGATGGGCCATGGAAAACGAGAAATTCCCCATTAATTTATTGTATGGGTAGGCACGAAAACTGAGATGAATTTTCTCAAGGGCCTGAAAGTACCATACTTAGATCGAGGCGTGGAGATAGTCATTTTTTGGTAATTCGATGCCACGAATTCAGTGGTGTTGTTTGTTTTCTGATCTGAGCAAAACTTTTGTAGCTTAACTCCAGAATGAGATATATTTATGTATTTTGCCAAATTCTTTTGTTGAGTTAATAAAAAGGCCTACCCATTTGAGAGAACGACCCGAAGACATAGTCCACTAGGGAAGAACTCCGTTATCAAGTTTTTTGTGTTTAGATATGATTCATATGTCTCTTCATTATTGAGTTATTCCTTCTTTATGGTACACTTCATTTTATGCTCATTTAATGCAATTCTTTAATAAGTCACTTCAATGAAAAGATCATGGAACATGTTGGTATCATACCAGTCATCTTTGAATTGAATTGTTGAGTGTGAATGATTACTAGGGCCAAGCATAAGCAGGGTGAAGGAAATATTAATACTTTCAATCCCGAAGTTGGTCGTGCATCCCGAAAGAAGAAAATGGACGAAGAGGACAAGCGAGATGAACAGGAGAAAAACTTCCATATGGTCTGTTATTGCATGTCAGAAATGGTCGTATGGAGATTACGAGAAGAGGATGAAGAAGAAAGGGAAGAAAAAGGAAGAACAGGTAGATGATAATGCTTTAGTGAATCAAGGGGCTGGAGGAGACCCTCCTGAGCCTCCATATTCACCATCAAGTTCTATCTCTTCTTCTTTTGAGCATTCTCATCATTCTCATCATTCTATCCATAAAGCTTCTTTTAAGAAGCCATTATTAAAGATTGATATAAAAAAAAAATTACCTATGTTTAATGGAGATGTTAATCCTGAAAAGCTAGATAATTAGATATGACATGTTTAAGTATATTGTCGTGTTCAACAGATTGATGAAGAGGAAGTTAAAGTACAATTGGAATCTCTTCGGTTGGAAGGCATCGCTCTCATATGGTGGGAGAGAAAACTTCAAGACAGAAGTAAGTGCGGTAATCTTCTTTCCTCATGGTCGGAATTTAAATAAGCAATAAGGAAGCAATTTTATCCATTGGGTTATTTACATAAAGCAATGATACAATGGCAAACTTTAAGACAAAGTAAAGGTCAAATTGTACAAAGTTTCACGGAATAATTTAGGAAGAAAGATCTTGTATTAAACATTCCTTTGGATTCTTATGAAACTTTAATGAAGTATATTGGCGCACTTCACAGTTATATTCATCATACTTTAATATTTTTTAACCCCACCAGTATTGACAAAGTTTGTGTGCAAGGCACTCACCTTGAGAACAGGGGAAAGCATGTTCAAGAAGATCCCACAAAGAAACCTTCCAATCTCCAACATAAGCAGTTTAAAAAGTTTGAAAGGAAGGACAAAAAGACCGCCACTGTAAAGAGGGAAGAAGGAAATCCATCTTGCACTCATTGCAAGAAGAATGGTCAAAATGATGAACAGTGTTGGAAAATACATCCAGAGAAGAGACTGAAACAGTTTGGTGGAAATGGGAAGACAAAGATCGTTGCTACAGTGCAACAAGATCTTGGTTTTGATTCAGGAGATGAAGAAAAGATCACATTGGTTGGAGTACATGGTAAAGATTCCCTTCATGTTAGTTCAAATTCCAATAATGAATATTATGATGATAAAAGAAAGAGGAATGAATTATTTCACATAAGAGTTGTATCTAAGCACACTAAGATAGATACATTATTTGATCTGGGTTCTCAAGTAAACTTGATATTTGAATCACGTGTCAAAACAATGGGTCTTGAAACTAAACCACATCCAAAGCCTTATCCTCTTGGTTGGGTATGTGATAAAGCAAAACTTAATGTCACCAATCAGTGTAGGGTCAAATTTTCTATTTCTTCAAAGTTGATTGATTAAGTGGATTTGGATGTTGTATCACTTTATATATGTGGCATAGTGCTAGGGAGTCCTTATCTTTATGATATAAAAGTATTCTTCTTTCGTCATTAGAACAAATATCACCTTACTAAAGAGGGAGTGGAATATATTGTTAGAGCCCACAACATGAGGGTAAACATGACACTTGTTAGTGCAGGACAAATGAAGAGACTCATAAACACTAATAAGAAATATGTACTCATGGTCGTAAGGGAAAAGGATGTCAGAACATCTGACACTTTCCAAGGATGTGATCCTTCTCATAAGAAAGAATTGATTGATATTGTTTCTAAGTATGATGATATTTTCCAGGAACCAGATGGATTACCTACTAAGAGGAAAATCCAACATGAAATACATCTTCAGCAAGATTCTCCTCTTCCTAATGTGCGCATCTACAGGATGTCAGTTGTAGAGATGACAAAGATCAAAAAGTAGGTACAATGCTTATTGGATCAAGGGGTCATCAGGACCATCTCATCTCCTTGTGGTTCTATGATCATGATGGTGCCAAAGAAGGATGGCACATGGCGAATGTGTGTCGGTTACCGAGACTTAAATAAAATCATGGTGAAAAATCGATACCCTCTTCCTCGTATAGATGATTTACTTAATCAATTAAGGAATGTTGTTTATTTCACTAAGTTGGATTTGCGTAGTGGATACCATCAGATCAGGGTTGTAGAACAAGATGCATGAAAACTTCCTTTAAAACCAAACAGGGATTGTTTGAGTGGTTAGTTATGTCGTTTGGGATTTCTAATTCTCCAGCAACCTTCATGCATGTGATCAATGATGTATTCAGGCCATTTCTAGAAGATTTTGTGATTATATATTTAGACGACATTCTTATATTTAGTCATACTTGGGATGAACATGTAAGGCATGTAAAACAAGTATTGGATACTTTGCAAAGGGAAACATTGTATGTAAAATTGTCCAAATGTGAATTTGGCAAAACTGCACTTGTGTACTTAGGTCATATTGTAGGAGGAGGAGAATTGAAAATTGATCCTTCTGTTGGCCCTTGATCAAGTTTTGGGAGTTACTTGGTCATGTTTGACCATTTTGGGACTTCAACAACCTATCGAAGGAGGAGGGAAAGTTGAAGTGGAGATTGTGGAATCTCGGCCCTTTTTGGGTCCTTTTTTAGGTTTATGGGATAATGTAACGAGAATGGGATGTCGGCCCATTGGTTTACCTATGTTTAGGCCTAGTTTGTATGTATAAATAGAAGTCTAAGCGATGTAAGGAGGGGTTGTAATTTATATGTGAAAAAGTATATCTGTGTGATTTGGCTCTATGCATACTGTGTGAGACTTGCAGAGCTAAGTGCAAGTCATTGTAAGAGGTTGTGAAAGGATCTGTGCTGAGATCTACTCAGGGAAGGAGGATCTAGCGAGTTGCATAGATATCTTTTCCTACACGGAGTAAGGTTTTTGTGGCTTTGTTATGTAACCGATTGAAGAAGATAATAAAGAAGAAGAGTTGGTGGACATGGCCCCAGGGTGGGGGTGAACCATGTAAATATTGTGTGTTATGATTTGTGCTTTGGCTTGATGTGTTTATGTCTTCTTTTTCTAAGTGCTTTGAGATGATTAGATATATCTGCTTATGTTGAGTGCTCATGATGGATAGAATGTTAGATCTGATATATACGAATATTCTTAGTGCTTGATCTACCAAATCTGATCTGTTTTCTTATGCTAAGTGCTTGAATACGCAAGATTGTTATAAATGTTGTGGAGCCATGTTTTATCAACGAACTGGTTATTGACTGTATATTGTGGAACTGACGATGCTAAGTTATTTATTAAGAGTTATAATCACATATATGTCTCCCAGCTAAGGTTGCAGAACCCTGAGTCTCGCAACCACCCCTGCCTCTACCTCGGGTGAGACTTCATCTGCTTCGCAGGTGTTGCCGAAAGGCCCGGTAGTTAGGGTTTTGTTGGTGCATTGTTGTAGCGTTGAACCCCAGGTATTCCCCTGTGCCAACAAATGGTTCTGTTGTTGAGACCTGAAACTATGATTGTTGGGAACTGAGGAAGAAGAAGCTTTGTGAAAAGGTTCATCCTGAAACTATGGAGTCTTGTTGCGTATATATGTGTCGTAGTGTGCAGTATTCTACTTGACTTATAGAGCTCTTTGTTAAAAGAAAGAATCTCGATCTAAAGAAAAGAGGTCAGATCTGAAGAAAAGAAGCAAGATCTGAAAGCTTTGTGCTCTAAGAAAGGTAAAAGTGAGAATTTATGAGGTAAGATCTGCAAGCTCTGTGCTCTGATAAAGGTAAGAATAGTGAAAAGTTCTAGATCTGAAAGCTTTGTGTTCTATAGAAGTAAGATAAGTGGATTTTTTTTTTCAAAAGTATGGATCTAGGTATGATTGATAGATTATGTCCTAGCTTAAAAACTAGGGCACTGATAGATGAAAAAAGGTTTGATATGAGTAGATATGATAAGAATAGCGAAATATATGTTATACCCATGCATAGAAAAGAATTTTGGACTAACAAATGGATTCAAGAACCTACAAAGAATTTGTTGCAGGTTAGTTCTTACGATCCTAGCACGCAATACAGGAGAAGTTGGGGATCATTTAAAAGAAAGAGAGGATTAACCCTCTGTTACAGTTGCAGAAGACCGAGACATCTTGCTAAGGATTTCCATGGTAAGAAACCTAGTTGTCTTTGCTGCAAAGATATGGACCATGAAGTATTGGATTGTCCTAATATGATTGCTAAGCTTGAAAAAATGAATATGGGACAAGAAGACCATGAGAAAGGTCAAGAAACTGAGATCATGACAGAACCCCAGAAATAATCAGAGAAAGTATTAATACAGATGAAAGAGACCCTGAATGAACATAAAGATGTCAGTTTATCAGAGATCTTCAAAGAAAAATGGAAAATAGAAGTAAGAATAAGAGATTTCGACATTGACTGTGTTTTGGATGAGGAAACATAGGTGAATATCATGACAAAAAGCACTTGGGAAACCCTAGGAAGGCCTGTTATGATTCCCTCACTAGGAGGAATAGGATTATTCAGAGGGAAACTGATAACCTTATGTGGAAGGATCGCTCGGTTACCTATGAGTGTCAATGGAACTTTGACAGAAGAAGATTTTAAAATTATTAAGTTTATTGAGAACAATGCCCCGTTTCCAGCTTTGTTAGGCAAGCCCTGGATTGAGAAAGACTAGATCCGAAAGGAAGAAGAAGAAGTTCTAGAACAGAAAAAGTGAGACCTAATGGATTTCGTGACTAGAAGGATCACACACTTAATTGAAGAGCAGGAGACCAGATCGAAGTTGTTTAACACCAGGGACTTGGATGTCGAAGTTGTAAGCACACTAGAAGAACTACTAAAGATTGAATTGCCTAGCCTCGATGAAGAAGAAGGGTTACTCTTGAACCCTAGAAAAGAAGATCAACGATGCGAAGTGATTATGCCCAAAGAAGATAAGAATCAGAATGGAAAGACGAATACCGAGTCGAAGCTCACTGGAAAGAAGGCTAGAAAGCTAAGTAAGAAGAGGGCTAAGATCGAAAAATTACAGAAGGTTCCAAAGAGAGCCTCGCAAAAGAAAAATTTACAAAATTTGAGCTTCATCGGGATATCAAAACAACAACATATGGCACTTCACCGTGGTGAAGCAATATAGACGTTGGGACCGATATATCCGTTCGACTTCCACTCCGAACGGACAGAAAGGAAATAAAGGTTTGTCATCAAACCATTGGACCGTGCTATAATGGAAAGAACGGAGTTAATGAAACCTTCATATCCATTTCAAGCGATCTGTTGCAAGTGATCCATTACAAAGTTATCTATTTATCCCGTCACGCTACGCAACTAGAACACTTTTTCCAATTGAGAATTTGAGCTTGCAGCCTCAATTAAGATTCCCCAGTGATCTTGCCTTCTATCCTCTTGCAGTGTCCACGTTACCTTGCAAACCCAAGATATCCATCTCGAGCGCGTATGTCCGAAAAACTCACCGTCGAAGAAGAAACTGCGGAAAAAGTTCTGATCGACTTAATGACTGAAAGAACCGTGTCAGAGAGAGGAGTTTATATAGGTGTACAAGTATCATCAATGAGAGGATTGAAGCCTCCCCATCGATTGCTCGAGCTAGACCATCCTAGCCAACCGACGAAAAGAGAACTAAGGATAGAGATGATCTTGCGAAGGCTAAGTTGATCCCGAGCATATTACCTACCTACCTACCACCTCTGAGTGATGTAGTAAAAAGAGATAGTGTACCCTGAGATTTTGACTACACTTTGGTCACTGCATACCTCCCGAAGGGGATACACGCAATTCACGCAGACCAGGATAGGATTGCAGCTTTGAAGTTTAGCAACTTCAACCTTGGAGACAGGAAGGTGTACAAAATGATTTCTCCATATAAATACCTGATGAAGATGAAGGGCAAGAACTCGAAGATCGTCCCTCAGCAATGGACTATGGACCTCGCGCAGTCCACCTTGTTGAACGTCGTGAAGATCCCGCATTTTGGAAGACACCAGGAAGTCAATGTCTGTGTCAAGCTGCTGCTATCGAGCTATATTGGTGGCTACTTATGGTTAAACCGTTGCATCATGGTCGATCCGACACTGATCCACAAGATCACAGGGTTGAGCATGCAGGGCCCTAACGCACAGGATTTTTACCCTGGAAAGACCACAAACCGAGCCCTAGGAAAAAAGATCAAAGAGACTTACGGAGATGTCGAGAAGGGCACACGAGGCTACAATGTAGCTTCTATTCAGAATGGAGTAGTGTGTCTCGCCTGTCAACTCATCGCAGGGAAGTTAGTACGGAAGAACAAACCGACCCAATTCACCGGTTTTGTAGTAGACCTCGCAGGGAAGTGCGCAGAAGGACTTCAAATGAATTGGGTGAAGTACTTGGTGAACCAATTGGAACTGGACTGCAAGGAAGTGCAAGATCAAGGATATGAGTTCCACTTCAGTTGGCTACTCATCCTGATCGATTTCGTCACATGGGAGATGCCGAAAGGTGCGACCTTCCCGGACATAGATCCCTTTGAACCATTGGCTGCGAAGTTCAGTACTTTGTGGTACTCGAACGACATGAATAAGCAATGGTAGTCGAATGTTGTGTTTCACACATATTACAACTAGTTGAAGCTATCCATCCAATCTGAGCCATGCATGACCCCGAATACTCTCCACAGGTTTCGGCCTTTGATGAAATTCAGCGTGGACCTCCATTTTATTTACATCATAGCGCGTGTCGATGCTGATAAGCAACAGTTGCATTCACACTACAAGTTGACAGAAGAAGACATCGAATATGTCACCAATGAATGGTCGGAGGACCTCCTCATTCCAGCAAATCTTGCAGAAATCTTCGACATAGAAAGCCCAAAAACTGTGTCAAATACACCAGGATAGAGCAAGACAAAGAAGACTGAAGAGGTTCACGATGTAGACAGTGCATCTGTAAGGACTACTTCCATCTCACCAGACGAAGAGGGTGATGGCGAAGAGGTAGAAGGCATAGAAACAAAACAAAATAAAGGTGAGATACCACCACCTAGGGACGAAGAGGACTCCTCGAAGAAAAGGAAGGTTTCACCTCTGAAACCTTCCTCTCGGAAGAAATATAGAACCCCTGTAACTAAGATGCGGACTACCCTCACTTCAGATGATTTTAATTTCATCATTTCATCCTTGAACAATTCTTCGTTGGAGCTAGTAGAGAAGCAAGAGGTGAAACAGGAGCAAATGTATAATCATATTGAGATTGAACTCCAAGGGGTGAAATAGGCACTACAGTCTAGCTGCGTAGTGTCCACTACACCTCTAATAGTAGGAACACCAGAGCTAGGGGATGAGCCATCTCAACTCCATCAGATTGTTGATACAGTCGAAGCTCGCCTTCGACGAGCTCAAGAAGAAACAACGCAAGCCACCCAGGCTTTAACACAAGTACAGGGAGTCCTTATGGAGAAACGCAACACTTCAGAACTAAAAATATTGCTCTCCGAGCAAAGTGGGATGAAGAGAAAGCAGAGCTATAGCAAAGCAAGGAACAGTTGCTCGCAGAGCAACTCAAGATAAAGGAACTGGTCAACAGAGCACTTCTCTCTATGACATTTGTCGAAGTACAGACTGAAGAATGGGTTCCACATCAAGTGGCCCAACTTGAAGAAGTAATCCAAAAGATCCAACAGCGCATCGCAAATCTATATCTCTACACTGTGCCCGAGACCCCTCAAGAGATAAGAGACGAGTGAGAAGCAATTGCCTGCAGTGCAGTTGACAAACTAAAATCTCTTGCACTGGAATGCAAGAAGCTAAGTAATCGCATCACTCAGACCTATGAAAATAACTCAATGGCTTCAACCTGTGCAAGATAAGGCATGCCATTTGTTTACAAAAGTGGAAATCCAAGGAGCAGAGTTAGAACAGGTTGTCACCATAGCAGAAAAACACCTAGAAGGGCCAGTGAATGATGCAGTCATCCAGGAGTTCACCGAACAAGAGACCACAGCAAAGAAGCAAGTCAAAGAAGCTTGGGCCAAGCTCGAGGCATTCAAAGTCGAACTGATCATACCAGAGTGACTTGGGATGAGTCACAGGTGAGTGTTGGGGTCCTATTGGCGCTTGAACAAGTTTTGGGAGTTACTTGGTCATGTTTGACCATTTTGGGACTTTGACAGCCTGTCGAAGGAGGAGCGCAAGGCGAAGCGGAGATTGCAGAATCTCGGCCCTTTTTGGGTCCTTTTTGGGTTTATGGGATAATGTAACGGGAATGGGATGTCGACCCATGAGTTTACCCATGTTTAAGCCTAGTTTGTATGTATAAATAGAAGTCTAAGCGATGTAAGGAAGGGTCATAATTTTTATGTGCAAAAGTAGATCTGTGTGATTTGGCTCTATGCATACTGTGTGAGACTTGCAGAGCTAAGTGAAAGTCATTGTAAGAGGTTGTGAAAGGCTGTGTGTTGAGATATACTCGGGGAAGGAGGATCTAGCGAGCTACGCAGATATCTTGTCCTACATGGAGTAATGTTTAGGTGGCTCCGTGTTGTAACCGATTGAGGAATCTAATAAAGAAGAAGAGTTGGCGGACGTAGCCCTAGGGTGGGGGTGAACCATGTAAATATTGTGTGTTATGCTTTGTTCTTTGGCTTGATGTGTTTATGTATTCTTTTGCTAAGTGCTTTGAGATGATTAGATAGATCTGCTAATGTTGAGTGATCATGATGGATAGAATGTTAGATCTGATATATAAGAATATGCTTAGTGCTTGATCTACCAAATCTGATCTATTTTCTTATGCTAAGTGCTTGAATATGCAAGATTGTTCTAAATGCTGGGGAGCCTTGTTTTATCAGTGAAGTGGTTATTGATTGTATATTGTGGAACTGCCAGTGCTAAGTGTTTTATTAAGAGTTATAATCACATATATGTGTCCCAGATAAGGTTTCATACACCTGAGTCTCGCAACCACCCCTACCTCTACCTCAGGTGAGACTTCATCTGCTTCACACGTGTTGCCGAAAGGGCCGGTAGTTAGGTTTTTGTTGGTGCATTGTTGTAGCGTTGAACCCTGGGTCTGCCCCTATGCCAACACCTTCCAATATTGATATAATTGTAAATTGGCCTGAGCCCAAAAGTGTAACCAAAGTATGGAGCTTCTTAGGTGCAGTACAATACTGGAGGAGATTCATTTCAAAATTCTCTTTTATTGCATCTCCTTTGCATGCCTTAACTAGTGTGAAGAACACTTTTCAGTGCGAAGGAAAACAACAAAAATCCTTGGACACTTTGAAGGAAAAGATCAGTACCGCACCAGTATTAGAATTGTTGAATCTTCAGCAGCCTTTCAAGATCGAGACATATGCCAACAGATATGCCATGGGTGCAGTATTGATGCAATACCGTAAGCCTATCTATTACCACTCTAAAAATTTTAACCAAGTTTTTTTTAACTATCCTACATATGATAAAGAGTTGTATGCATTAGTTCAAAGTGTAAAGAAATGGAAGCACTACTTGTTAGGGAAGGAAACAAGCATACGTACAGATAATTAGTCCTTACAGTATCTCCAAGCACAAACCAAGCTGCAACAATCTCAACATTACAGGTGGATGGGTTTTCTTCAACTATTTCATTTGGTAATCAAATACAAAAAGGGTACAAGTAACAAGGTAGTTGATATGATTTCTAGACCTCCTATTGTTGCTTCTATTATTTTGAAGAATGCTTCTCTATCTCATGATAGCTATGTGGAACAATATGGCATTGATGAATATTTTAAAGAAGTATTTGAGAAGCTAACCCATGGTACACAGGTAGAGAACTATTGTCTATAGGGAAAACTACTCTACCATCTTGGAAAGCTTTGTATTCCTACAAGTGAACGAGTCCATGTAATACAAGAAGATCACACTTTTCTCTGGTTTAGGAATTTTGGGGTAGGAAAAACTATGGCTCATCTACACAGGTTTTGTTACTGGCCTCAGATGAAATAAATTGTAACTAAATATGTAAAGGGGTGTGTGATGTGTTCTACTTGTAAGCCCACTTCATGATCCATCCCATCCATGGGAAAGTATCTCCATGGATTTTGTAGGGGGTTTACGAATGTCGAAAAGGGGTCATGACTATTTGTATGTTGTAGTGGATAGGTTCAACAAGATGTGTATCTTGATTCCATGTAAAAATCATATCACTACTAAGTAGACTACTAATATCTTCTTTCAATATGTTTGGGTTCACTTTGGGTTACCCACATCCATTATCTTGGATCAAGATACTCGATTCCTTGGGGATTTTTGGACAATCTTGTGGAGAATGATGGACACCAATTTGAAGAGGAGAACTACTTTCCATCCACAGACCGAATTTTTCTTCGAGGCTATTGCAACAAGCATCTCAAGTTATGTGATGAACAGATACCCTATGTACAACATGCTTACAATGGAGCCTTACATTCCTCCACTCAGTTTTCGCCTTTTGAGACATGTTTTGGGTATTTACCTAAGGTCCCTTTGGAATTGATGTATGGGAGAGATGTTGATTCAAATGAATAAATAAATTAATACAAGGCCCACAAGTTCATTCACAGGATCCAATAGGTACACCAAGCAGTCAAGGAACAGTTGGAGAAAATTCAAGCATAGTATAAATCTCAGCATGACAAACACATGGTTGATCATTTGTTCGAGGTTGGAGACTAGGTGTGGCTTCACATCAGTAAGGAGAGATTGAGGGGTGAAGGAAAGAAACTCAAGCTCATCCGATATGGACCCTTCACTATTTTGGAGAAAAGAGGTACCAATGATTTTCGTCTATATCTTCCACCTTATATGTAGATCTACTCAGTTGTAAATGTAGAAAACTTGAAACTTTTTTATCCTTCCATGATCATGGATCGGGGTGACAAAGTTTCAATACCTTCAATTGATGAGTTTTCTCCAGATTACTTGGATGAGTTGAAGGAAGATATCATCTTAGACAGAAGGACGAGGACTTCACGCAGGGGTGATGTTGATTATATTTGAGTGGGCTTCAAGGGCACACATCTAAGCAAGGCAAAGTGGATTGAGAAGGACAAGGTGAGGGAACTATTCCCTCACTTGTATGTTGATTGATGAAAGATTTTGGTGGTCCAAAAATCTCTCAATGGGAAGGCGTGATCCAAAAAGGATCCAGGGAAGACTAAGGATAACTCAGAATTCACAGAAGCGACTCAGGAAGATCAGAATGGCCTCAACAGACAAAGAAAGGGAAAAAATTCAAAGTCTTAAAAGCTCAGTGAAATTGGAATCATCAGGAAGAGCATTTCACAATATTTCTAATGGCGTAAACGACTCATCAAACGGAGTTACGGATCAAAATATATTCGCGGTCAAAGTTTTGGTCAACCTAGCATAGTGAGCAAGGATGAGTCAGCATCTGTACTGTTGACATCAACATCAGTAAGGATGATTCCATCATCCGTACAGTGTATGTGGCACATGAAGAGGGATACATGTGTCATGTTGATGTCATCATGATGACATGGCAACACGAGAGGCTTCCACGTGTCACTCATTTTTGGACTTTATTGGTCAAATTTGTGGACCAATGGAAAGGTGCCACGTGGCAGTCCATACAGCCATGTGGCAGACTGTCTAGCCACCCAACAGGTGATGTGGCAGAGGTGACATGGTTTTTCATGCAATGTGGTGATGTGGGCCAATGAAACTCCATCACGTGGCCCAGTCATGGGCTGCCACGTAGCAGCAAGAAAATTCCCAAGGACGCCCAACAACCAAAATTTAAAATGGGGAAGGGGTTGGCTGGTGCCAACCCCCAATCCACTAATTTTATACAACAATCCGCCACCATATCTGGCGAGATCTGCCAAAGCCAAACCATACTCCAAAGTTAGTTGTGGGCCCAACAACAAACAACAAACAACATATATATATACACACACACACACACACCCTGTATTAAAATGGAGGTCCATGGGCTTGATCCCAGAACCTCCTCTAACAAAGCACTTTAAATATATCCACCAACCAATATGCCAAACGGCCTTTTTGGTATATCTGCCCCCCAATTTTATTTAAGAGTTGAGTTTTTCCAAAGCTCAGGGGTCAGACTAGGGGTGCGCGACCGTACAGATGGGGCACGAAAAATGATAAATTCCCCATTAATTTATTGCAGGGGTAGGAACGGAAACCAAGATGAATTTTCTCAAGGGCCTGAAAGTGCCAGACTCAGATCGAGGCATGGAGACATTCATTTTTGGGTAATTCAACGCCATGAATTCAGTGGTGTTGTTTGTTTTCTGATCTGAGAAAAACTTTTGCAGCTTAACTCCAGAATGAGGTATACTTATGTATTTTGCCAAATTCTTTTGTTGAGTTAATAAAAAGGCCTACCCATTTGAGAGAAGGACCCGGAGACATAGTCCACCAGAGATGAACATCGTTATCAAGTTTTTTGTGTTCAGATCTTATGCATATGTCTCTTCATTATTGATTTATTCCTTCTTTATGGTGCACTTCATTTTATTCTCATTTAATACAATTCTTTAATAAGTCACTTCGATGAAAAGATCCTGGATCAACAGGGAAATATAAAGTCGAACCTATGGGTGCCTTTGTAGAGGGCGAGTTGCACCTTGTCATGAATGCATTGTTTCCTAGCACATTCATTTCCTTTTATTCTTAGATCTATTTCTTTTGATATTTTTCTCTTTTGCTTCAAGGAAATAGTTGAGGGCCACTGTCTTGGCTTGATTACCAGAGGTGACAATGTTATCCAAAAAAATTTCATGGAAATGAGAAGGTTGGCTTGTGATGAGATCCCCTTTCTCTTGGTTATGCCACCAAGACCCACTACCCTAGCTTGGTGTCCATATAGGTGGTAGTATCATACCGCTACATTCCCATGGTCATAATAGGTTGGCTCATGATGAGACCTCATATCCATCAACTAGTACCTTGAGTGTATATGTTATCTTATGGGTGCCCTTTTCTTACTAAGAATATTTTCAATGCTTTCTCAGGGATCCCTAGGAGAAAAATCTCAAAGGTTTCATCATTAGTTTTTAACTCTTGCCAGCTACTTTTACCCTTTGGGCCTTTAGCCCCTTCTTCCCACAAGTTAAGGTACAACCCTTCCTAGTGTAGCCAATCCCAATTCCCAAACAAGGATAGGGGAGATGGAAGGAATAAATATGGAAAGTGGTAAGTATGGAGGGAACAGACGATGAATTTTTACATATCCACCCAGTAGAAACCCATCCTAAAGGAAAATCAACTTAATAGGGCACCATGTCACCCTTCCAGGTATGAACGAGGCAAAGAGAATAATTTCCAAGAAAATGTCATGAAATGAAGAAGGATTCAATACAACATGTTCAAGTTCTTCAAAAATCATAGTGATACATACCATGATACTCGAACTCATTACCTCATGGAGCAAGACTCACCACTACTTTAGGACCAGGCTGGTGTGATGGATACTGTTTTTGGCGATACATGGACTGCATTGCACTGAAGAAAAGAGGGCCCCTATGGGACCATGCTCAAGTTGTATGGCTCTCGATACTCCATGTCTAGGACATGTGGGCCTCGAGACATCATTGCCTTATTTATCCCTAGTCTAGGGGATAACACTGCCCATGTGGGCTTGGATCAATCCTTCTCATTGCTTGGATCAATTTGGGCACATACTTTCAGTTTTTACTATGTTTAGCAAGTTTTTTATTTATCTTATCTAGTTGTTTTCATGGTATCTAATTCCTTATTGTATATATATTGTATTTGGCCCAAGACGGAAATATATAAAGATGTTATTTTGTTGAACTAAACCTATGAAGTACTCTCATTTTTTGAATGTGATTTTATATGTGGAATAAAATCCAATTCGTGATTTTCTTGTTGCATAAATTATGGTAGTGTGTGTTGAGTTATTTTGAGGCTTTTTGGAACCAATAGCAAGGGCCCACTAGAGATACCTATTTTCCCATGCGTTTTTATGTTTTATTCTATGTTTTCTTATGTAAATTCTCAATTTAGATGAATGGTTAATTGGTAAGTGAGTTTCATATTTAATGCTCAGTTGTAGGACAGTTTTTTAATTGTGGCTTGTTTTAATCTAATTGTTATTTTTTTCATAAAAATATCTGATTTAGAAATCCCATGGGTAATTTATAAATGTTAGGTTCTTTCTTTCTAGAACTTACAATTTTATGTTAATTGGTAGTTTGATGATTTGCGACACTTGATTTTAATTTATTTATGTTTGATTTGATTTGTGGACTAGTGTTGGAATTGATCCCTAGTCAAGAGTTGGGCCAAGGATCTCAGTGGAATCCAACCTAAGCTCAAAGCGAACCCCAACTCTGAGTTCCAAAATCCATATCCATTACTTAGAAGTTTGTTCTCATGCTTAGATTCATTTGTAGTTTTCATGCTTATCATCCCTTCAATAGTCAATCCAGGTTACTGTCCTGCACAAACAGTGCTTATGCCTCACAAGAACTAAGAGAGACATGGTTGATAGATTAAATGTTTAAGTATATTTACATGTATAATTATCTCTATATAAAAACACTACAGAGACCCTTGTAGAAAACAATCTGGACATCAACTTCAAAGGTTAAAAACGGATTATGGAGGTGAATATGTGAATAATAAATTTACAAGTTACTTCATTGCATATGGCATTCAAATGCAACATATTGTTCCATATACACCATAGCAAAATGGTGTTGCTTAAAGAAAGAATCACACATTAAAAGAAATGTCTAATTATATGATCCAATCTAAAGGATTAAGTATTCATTATTTGGTGGAAGCCATTAACTATCCAAATTACATAGTAATTTGTACTCCCACAAAGGCTCTAAAAAACATAACACCAGAAGAAGCATGGAATAAAATTAAGCCATATGTAAGCCACTTCCATGTATTTAAAAGTGTAGCATGGGCTCACATTCCTAATGAGAAAATGAAAGATTTACATCCTAAAAGTGAGAAGTGTATTTTGTTTGGATATTCTAAAGATGTCAAAGGTTCAAAACTTGTTCATCCTGATTCCAATGAAATTATCGTTATAAGAGATGTTAAATTTGATGAAAATATCTTGACCTATGAGCCTAATTTGGCATTTGTGCCATCTTTGGCTTGTGATCCATATTTGACATTTGTGCCATCTTCTATTCATGTTATCCCCAATTCCTAGGGATAACTAAGGAGATGATGTCTCTAGGCCCTCAGGTTGTAGACATAGATTACTGAGAGATGTATTGACCGATAGTCCACTTACATAGATGGAGCCCCACCTCACCACGATACTTCTCCATTTGTCATTATGGAATTAAACACACCATCTTGCTTCCGTAATATGGTGGATCTTGATCCATGAGGTAACAAGTCAAGTATCACAGTAAGTGTCACTTTAATACTTGGGGCATTTGAATATGTTGCATTGAAACTTCTCTTGATTATGGAATGTTTTGCTTGGAAATTATGTTTTTTACCTTATTTCACCTTGGTGAGTGTCATGATTTCCTAGTAAGTGGCCACCCTTGGGAAAAGGGTTATAACCAGGGGTTTTCCTTGAAGGTTTTTTGTACCATCCCCACTCATACTTACCACTCTTCATATCTTCTTCTCTTCGGTGTCCCCATTTTTAGGTCATCGGGCTTATTGACCCAAGAAGGGCATGTGCCTCATTTCATGGGAAGGAGCCAAAGGCTCGGAGGCTTGTAGCTGGAAAAAGATAAAATACAATCACGAAACCTTCCATATGATCGCCCAGGGATCCCGAGAACAATAAAATATTTATCACAAAAATTGAGGGACCCATAAAATAAATATCCAATTAAACATGCCAACCAAGGTAGAGCGTGTGAGGGAAATTTTTTTCATGCTCAGGTAGAAGTCCCACACATCGTATTCAACTTGGGGAAGCATAGTGTGACCAAGGTAAAGTTAATGTGGGAAATGTTTTTCATTCTTATTTATAATTCCCACTTTAGCTTCAACTTGGAAACACTCTAATAAATTAATGGAAAAAGGGCTTGGAAAAATCATGCATCGTGGATGAAGGGCATCACCCTCTACAAAGGCACCCATAAATGAGACAATACGAGCCTTTGTATGTCATGAAACTCCATACCTAGAAGTATAACCCCATCCACCTCACACCCACTACATAACTTAGACAGGATTGTCCTTAGAAACCTCCCCTACTTGAGGAATTGGTTCACCCAATAGGCCATTATGACACTCCTCCCATATCCAAATTTGGGAAATTGCATAGGGTCTTTGAAAACTTGTTTAATTTGAAAAGGTATATTTGATGCACATGTTTAGATGACTCTTGTATTAAATGTGATTTTACTTGGCATGATACGTTTGACTTGAGACCCTTGGAGGGCCTATTTACTTGTCTTTGCAGGACCTTTCTTGGTGGACATTTGTGGAGGAACAAGCCTTGCTTGGGCCTCCTTTGGGGCATGAAGCCCATAGAGTGAATTCCATACACCACACCTTGGAATAAGCTAGATGATGAAAATTTCCTTTAGAGGCATGAGAGGATATCCCAGAGAAGGAAAGATAGCCCCCTTTTTCCCAATATTTAACCTTGGAGGCTCAAAACATCACTTTATAGGGCATGACATCTCATTCGAAGGCTAGGGTTTTGGTGGTGTTGGTGACTTGATGATGATTTGGAATTGTTTTTGGAGGGAAACCCTTGCACCATATATATTATGCCTTTGGAGGCCCAACGACTTCCTCAACAAGCTCAACAATTTTCTCATTATGCCAAAATGTCACCCCTAGGAGGGATGATGTCATCTTTTAGGGCTTGCATATTTTGTAAATCCAAATTAAATTTTATAAAGGGGAAAATTAGGAGGTCGACCTCCCTAATATGTGGTTTAACCTAAATTATTTGGACAAACTGGCTTTCTTAGACCTTGTATAAATAAAGGTCATGACATTTCATTTTATCATAGCATAACACTTGAGAATTACATATGTTTTGGCTGAAATTTTCACCCCTCTAGGGAAAATCACATCTCTCTCTCTCTCTC
>SNQJ01S0053068.1:16280-35652 GCA_010110895.2 Picea sitchensis
TTTTTTTAATTAGAAACCATCATCATCATTGACTAATCTACACAATGTCCATTTACCCATCAACTATTTTATTATTTAAAATATTTATAATTTACACAATTTATTGCATATTAATTTTAATAATTGTTTTTCAAAAATATTGATCATTGTTTTCTCCAACATTTAAAAACAAATGTTTACATTCCACTAAAATACTTATACTTCATAAGCAATAAACTTCAATCACATAAATATTGACTCAAAACCCAATAACATTAATCACAAGTTACATAATATTTTATTTTTGTACTTAAAACCCAATTACATTAATCACATAGTTTAGTATTAATATATCCAACCTTTGTAACCCAACATCATTAATCATCAATTTATTATTAATGTTTTATGTTTTACAACATTAATCACATAGTTATTAATATTTTATTTTTTTATTACAACATTAATCACATAGTTTACTATTAATTTTTTAATTTTGTATTTGGAAAAAAATTATAGAATTCATTGAATGTCAATATTTAGGTTTTATATGCCCCCGGGGGTAGCTTAATTGGCAAGTGCCGTGAAAATGAAGTTCCATGAAGTTTCGAGTTCAATTTTCCCGGACTTACAATGTGTGCACCTTAAGGGGCATCTTGGGCACACTTGGAGGTTATAGTCCCAACTAGTTGAGAATAAGGAAATAAAACCTAAGGATGTTGGAAAAAACACTAGAATAAAAAAATAAAACCCAATTAATTGCATAATTGTTGAGGGTTTAAAACATAAATTTTTAGATAATGTTAAATAGTTTTAGAACAATAATAATTAATTAATTAATTATATATTTATTTAATTTGACAGAGTATTAGTTAGATATTATTTTTGGGATCCATGAGTATTAATGGCAACTAACCAATAATTCTCATCATTTGAATAGCTCACTTAACACAATATCTAAAAGATTTGAACAGTTTGTCATTTTTAAAATAAAATTATATATTTATTTGTAAAAACCCTGCAATTTAGTTTATCTAATTATAAAATATATTTATATCCTTGTAAAATATTTTGTAAAATTCTTTTTTTTCAAATCAATGTAAAAATATTTAAATTTTGATATTTTTAAAATAAATATAAAAATGGACATTTTTAAAATAAAATTTTATATTTATTTGCTAAAAACCTGCATAGATTTAATTCATCTAATTATAAATACATTTATATCATTGTAAAATTGTACAATTTTTTTTATATATAAAATTTTGGCTGCGTGTCATTCATTTCGTCTACTGTCTTGCATGCTCTTCCAGTTGTAGAATCCCGTCTCCCATCACCATTGGCTTCATCCTCGGTGTCAAAATCTTGGCCACTCACCCCTTTTGTGATCAATGGCTCCACGAACCTTGTGAACTCCTCTAGCTTTACCATTGTGAGTTGAAACTTCACAATTGTGAGTAGTACTGGTTCAAAGCTCTAATTGGAAGCGACTTCACAGGTTTATGTTTGTTCGACAAGCAATTGAAGCCAGCAAGGCTCGAACCTGTTCATAAAAAGGACGAAGTCTTTATTGATGTGAGTCTGTACCAAAGAGGGATTTCAATTGGATCCTTTTTATATCTATATAGATTCTTGTGATTTGGTTTTTGTTTTCATTTTTTCAACTCATATCTGAAAGGTGCTTTTACCTGTAGCTTGGGAGGTGTGGTTTGGTTAATTTTTCAAGTAGAATCTCATATCTTAAAGGTGCTTCTACCTGTAGCTTGGGAGGTGTGGTTAGGTTATTTTTTCAAGCAGAAGCTCATATCTTAAAGGTGCTTCTACCTGTAGCTTGGGACCTGTGTGACTTGGTTCTTATTTTCATTTTTTCAAGCAGAAGTTCATATCTGAAAAGTGCTTCTACCTGTAGCTTGGGAGCTGTGACTTGGTTCTTATTTTCATTTTTTCAAACATAAGCTTATATTTGAAAAGTGCTTCTACTTATAGCTTAGGAGGTGTGACTGGGTTCTTATTTTCATTTTTTCAAGCAAAAGCTTATATTTGAAAGGTGTTTATACTTGTAGCTTGGGAGGTGTAATTTGGTTCTTATTTTCATTTTTTTTCAAACATATGTGAAAGGTACTTCTATTGGTAGTTTAGGAGGTGCTTCAACCTGCAACTTGGACTTCAAAGCTAGGCTTGACATGGAAAAAAGAATTGTTCACCTGTTTTTGTCCATTTCTTCTGTTCCATTCAACCATTTCTTCTATTCCATTCAACGAGGGCATGGTCATGGACATCATTATTCCATTCAACGACGGCATGGTCATGGACATCATTATGAACTCTGTTGTGCTCAACCAACCTATGCTCCGAAAGCCTGAGTAAAATCTTGCACCAATTAATTTTCTATATTTATTATTTTAGTTATAAATCATATGAGAAATAATTTCCCATTTACTGTTTTAATTATATATCAAATGAGAAGGGAAAGTAGGAGTTGTTGTTGTAATTCAATTTAAAATAAAATATTTATATTAGTAAAATGCAAAGATATGATAACAATTATAAAAATTATAACAAAATAAATAAGACAAAAAATATGATTTTGAATCTTTTAAATATTAACAAAATGCTATGACTTTTTCTTTACCGTTTCAATATTTATTTGTTCATAAGTTTAAAGATGATTCTATATTGATTTGATTCAAGCATTACTTATTGATTTTAAGAGTAAACATGACCTATTGCAATTGGAAACGTTGGAATCTTGACACTTTAATTATTGTAAGTGACTAAAGTATACTTCATCATCTACCATGGCCATAACTTTGAAATTTGACAGGGTGGTATGAACCTGTTCTGTTATTCTCCAAATCTATGGAAAAAGATTAATCTCATCACCTAAAGTGACTTGGTAAATACCTGACCATTTATGAAGTTTTTTTCTTTTACTGATAATTATAAATTATAAATTATTTAAAAGATAAAAAATAAAATTGAAGTGAAAATAAGCCAAAAACTTACATTTGAAGAGTGGAGGGAACAATTTCTTATGATTTTGAAATCTGTTTTTTGTGAAATTTGAAAATTACCACCCTAAATTGTCTGAATTTCAAAGCAAACTTATCAATCAATCCGTTGTTGAAGATACTACACGTTCCTAAAACATTTGTTAAAATGTATACAAGCAAATTGTTGGATCGCGTTTTTACCAAATTTGAAATAGAACTCACATTATAAGGATATCATTATATCGAGAAAAGTTAGTTGTAGAATTTACAAAAGGCCTTGAAACAGAGGTGAAGAAGCCCCACTAACTTCGTAGCACCTTGAGGAAAGGTATCTCATCCATCTCTTCCCAAGACCTATAGAGAAGATGGAAAAGTGAGTGCATAAATGACTTCGCTATTTGAAAATGAGTAGAACCTGTGTTTGGAGGAAAGGTCATATCTTAGAGTTCTTGCAGTAACAGAGCCTAGAAATGTGTAGAGAAGAGATTACTGAACAGGGAAAATGACTACGTTGTGCCTGGACATGGGCAGAGAAGAGAGATTAGTGAACATGAAAAATCACAAAATCAGAGCTTTCATTTTATATTCTCAGGCTTTCATCATGACAAAGCAACGATGGAAAAATTCTTTCAAGTTTATAAAAAAACAAAACAAATTAGAACATTGATAGGAAAAGATATCAACTAATTCTTTGACTAGCTCCGATGCTTGCTTGTCGGATGCCTTCCATGCCCTTCCTACGGGTACTTAGAATATCTCGAAAGAACACCCACCTGCCTGGTTGAATTAACAAATTAAAAAGTTAAAACATAAACAAATGATGTAACAATGATCTACCGAACCTTACCCTTGAACAATATGGGTAGCCATATCAATGAGTTTGATGGACGAGAACGGAGATTGAATATGAAAACCTTAGTTTTTCACACATAACAAAAGAGAGTTTAAAAGGGAAGTTAATGAGTAGTAAGAGTTCATAACATATAAATAATAAACATAATAACAATGTCGGCATTTTAAATGACTTCTTGGTCATCAAGAAACAATATTAAAAAAAAAATGTGAGTGTTTTGGTGATGTTACAAATGGTATCATAGCATGGTTCAAACACTAGGGCTTTATGGGCACAAAAAAATAGAAAATTGTTACATCATTACATTATGCAATCATTGTAGAGTTGTTAAAAAGGTCTTAACATAAAAAATTATGTTGCACTTATCATAAGTAACAACAGACAACATGGTGGATGAAATTGGGAAAACAACATCAAGTGCACCCGAGTTGTATGTAGAATGGAACAACGAATAACCCAAAAGTAATTCATTAGAGTCACTTGAAACCATGAGAAGTATAAAGGAATAATTGCAGAGTATTAAAGAAGATACTCTATTAATGCTAATAAGGAAGTCTCCAATGATGAATCTCATAAGAAATCTCATAAGCGACAGGAACACCTAGTATTTGGTGATAAACTGTATCATTGAAGTCTCCAATGATGAATCTCATAAGAAATCTCATAAGCGACAGGAACACCTAGTATTTGGTGATAAATTGTATCATTGACTAAGGAAAATAACAAGGACAGTGCTCGGGACAACACCTTACAAAATAAACCACTTAACAACAAGAAAAGGAAATTACATAGTAACAAATTAACTAGTGAATTTTAAAAAATATGACCACCTAGTTTTGATGGTGAGACTCAATAAGGAAGAGAAAGGAAATTACATAGTAACAAATTAACTAGTGAATTTTAAAAAATATGACCACCTAGTTTTGATGGTGAGACTCAATAAGGAAGAGAATCTTGACTCCTAAATATGGGAAAATATTTCAATATCTATAGTTACTCAGGGAAATTAAGGGCTAGATTGGTTGTGTATTAGTTGAATGGAAAATATGCTATGTGGTGGTAGGAGATAAAAATGTTAAATAAAGTTAGGAGCAATGAACTCACTTGGAAAATATTTAAAAAGTACTTCAAATAGAAATATCTAACTAAAACATATTTTGATGAAAAGGCTAAGGAGTTTCATGACCTTAGACTAGGACAAATTACCATCGAAGATTTTGTTACCAAGTTTGTAAATATGATGAGGTATGTACCTTATATTAGAGAGGAGAAAACAAACCTACAATGTTTTATGAGTTGTTTTCCTCAAGCATATAATGATAAAATTGAGTTCCTTAATCCTAATATGATCTATGAGGTACTAAGACATGCTAAATTATGTTATAACTACTTTAAACAAAGGCCTGAAAATATAAAACATGACAAGACAAGAACAAAAATAACAAGTTTGATCATAGAAATAAGCAGTTAAAGTACCCACGTAATCTATCTCACAGTGCACCAGTTTAACGAAACAGGTTTAGTGGTAAGAAACAAAGTGTATCATCTCAGAATAGTAGTCTACCAATTGATTCGGTGAATAAACTAGTCAGACCACCATTACAATGTTGGGGTTGCAAAGAACCTCATCTTTACATAGATTTCCTTTTGAATAAGAACCGAAACATGATAGTGCATAGTGTTTATGGAGTAATAATTAACAACAAGGCATGGTGTAATCACAAGATTAATGCAGCGTTAGACAATATATGGGTTGATTGTCAATCTTCAATGGAGGAAATTCAAGGTATGATCAACCAAAAATATGTATCTATTTTAATTGATCGTAGTGCAAGTTTAAGCTATATTTCCCCAGTTTTTTTTCTCCAAGGGAAAAAAGAGTAACTTTTATTAATGGAAATAAAAATTACATTCTGAATAATGCATGATGAAAGAAAGCATTTAGTATGGAAGATAAGCTTTCAACCCCAGAGGAAAGAAAAAAATGAGCATCTAGAAGCGGTCCCAATAACATTGATATCTACATTAAAAATAGCCTGAAAACCCAGACAAGAAGAAACAACAGAGGAAGGCCAGAAGAAATCCTGGATAGACCAGGCCAAAGAGGCAAAGAAAAACCCCTCAATATCCATAACCGGAGGGACATTGATAAAGGAAACCAACAAACATGAAAGACAAATCCAGAAACTACATGCCCAAACAAGACCTCAAAATGTCGACCAGGGACAAATAAAAACTACACACCCTAATAGAGATGACCTGAAAGATTTGACGCAAACACCCAAGAAGAAGAAGCAACCCAATCATCCACTCCACAAAGAACCTGAACTTGAGAGGAGCATATAGTCCCCTAGCAACCACGGCCTACGAGAACCTTGAAATTACATCAAGAGTTGAACGAACCAACAGGGATGAGATCGGTTAGATCCTCCCACAAAGAAAACAACTGAAAAAACCTCCACGTGCAAATATGGCTGCAACATCAAGAGGTCGACACCCTGTGGATAAAAGATTAGACTTCAAAGGACACAACTAAAAAACCTCTTCATGCATAAATGGTTGTGGCATCAAAATACCGACACCCCACAGACGAAAGAACAAACTACAAAGGACCATATCTAGAGAATAAACACCAAGAAAAAACTACCACAAGGCATGGGTGATGCACTCACATCCATAGTCGCACACCAGGAAAAGCACAAGACCAAATCCGCTCCAGGGAGAGCACATACGCCAAAACAAAATACGAGAAGAAGTAAACAATAAGTTCAAATCTGCTCCAGAGGGAGCGCAACCACTACTAGTAATAAACTCCCAATGTTCATCCAGCCTAAGGGGAAAAAAAGGGGGAAGCAAAAGCAAGAGGAAGAGAACATTTTTGGTTGAGGATGTGACTAGGGAAACCCTAACCATAGAGCCTCCCCCCCAACTATGTTTCCCCTGTTATTGTTGAAGATTGTAAATTGAATAAAGTAAAACATATTAAGTCTTGGTTGGTACAGCTAGCCACTGGTACAAAACAAAAGGTAGTTGAGTTGGTCAAAGGATGCACAATAACTATGGATGGAATGGAAACTAGTGTGGATTTGAATATATTACCTTTTGGATCCTAATTTTTACTCATAGGCATGGATTGGTTTGAAAATCATGTAGTTTTTGTGAACTATAAAAATAAAACTTTTGATTGTATAGATGAACTTCGGAAAAATAAAACCATTAAGGAAATACCTCGTGGTGTATCATTAAGGAATATTTCTTCTTAAAGTTGAAACAAAATGCAAGGAAAGGTTGTGAAGTATATGTTGTGTATATAAATGAGATTCAGGACAAGATGATTGACAATCTATTAACTAACGATCCTATATTGTGTACATTCCAGGACGTATTCCTAGAAGAAATTCTAGGACTACCTCCTAGGAGGGACATAGATTGTACGATAGATCTAGTACTTGGATCAACACTAGTATCTATAGTTTTTCCTATAAAATGATTTTTCTTGAATCGAATAAATTAAAAAGGAAAATTCAAGAACTATTGGATAAACAATACATTAGACCAAGTATGTCTCCATGGAGAGAACCAATCGTTGTTTTGAAAAAGAAGGATGGAGCTTTTAGGATGTGCATTGACTAACGACAACTAAACAAAATGACAATCAAGAATAAGCATCCTTTACCCCGTATTGATGACTTGTTTGATCAAGTCATGGAAGAAAAAGTATTTTCAAAGATAGATCTAAGGTCAGGGTACCATCAGGTGAGGATTAAGGATGAAGTCATTCATAAGACTACTTTTAGAACCAGGTATGGACACTATGAATTCGTACTGGTACCCTTTGGTTTAACAAATGCATCGACAACATTTATGTGTTTAATGAACAATGTGTTAAGGAAGTATTTGGATTGGGTTTTGATTATATTCATAGATGACATGTTGATATATTCCAATACAAGGGAGGAGAATGAAGAACATCTAAAGTTAGTTTTGCATACCTTAAGGAAGCATCAATTGTATCCAAAGTACATTAAATGTGAATTTTATTAGAATAAAGTACAGTACTTAGGACATGCGATATCAAGAGAAGAAATTTATGTTGACCTTGAAAAGTTCAAATCATTTTTAGATTGGCCAGTTCTGAAGGATGCTTTGAATATCTGATATTTTATGGGAATTATGGGATATTATCGAAGGTTTATTGAATGGTTTTCAAAATTTCCTTACCCAATTACTTATGTATAGAAAAAGGGAACCAGTTTTAACTGATGGAAAAGTGTCAGGAAATTTCTGATAAATTAAAACAATTGTTAACCACTTCACCTATCTAAAAAGTAGCAGATCCGCACAAGGACTTTGTAGTATGTACGAATTCCTCAAAGGAATGTGTAAGAGGAATGTTAATGTATGAGGGGCATGTGATTGCGTATGAGTCAAGGAAATGAAAATCCCATGAGAAAATTATGGAACTCATGATTTAGAACTAACTACTATAATTCATGCCTTGAGGATGTCGTGACACTATCTTCTCTGTACAAATTTTTTGCTGAAGATTGATAATATAAGCGTTAAATATTTCTTTGAAAAACCCAACCTAAACGCCAGGAAAGAAAGATGCCTAGACTTTTTAAGTGAGTATGATTTTGAAATTCAACATATAAAAGGGAAGGAAAATAAGGTGGCATATGCACTTAGTAGGAAGTTAAACACAATTTTCAGTAGTGGTGTACAATCATATTTAAAATAGAAAATTGTTGCAGCAATAGAAAAAGATGATAAATACAAGCAAATTCTTGCAATGTGTCAAAGAAATTAGCTAACAAACAATGAAGTGAAGTGTTGACACAAAGTTTAATTTTTTTTACCCTTTAAAACTAAAGCTTCATCTTTTCCTAAGTCATGGAGCCACCCTTAGTCCAAAAAACAAAAAAGGGAGGTAGAGTCTTTCTTTCCTTTTCGGGTTTCCAAACCCTCTCACTAGAAGCACATACAAATATGAAAGCTGAGCAACAAAAATTGATCTCCAAAATAGAGATCATCAAGAATTACTTTCAAGAGGTAAGAAAATCCCTTGATAATATTATTTTACTGGAAAAGGAGGTTAAAGCAGCAAGGAATACCTTTCAGAAAGTAGTTGCATGTTCATGAAATAGAGAGATGTCGAGAAATCTAAAGCTTTCTGTCACAAAACAGATAAGAGGAGACATCATGTTCAAGGTATGGGAAACAAACATATCTGAAAACAAGAAGATAGTCAAAGAAATCAAAGACGACTGTGAGGGAATATTTGATTCTTTGGATAAGAAAGCGTTAGGTATTGAAAGAAATGATTGCTCTGAGTCACTGGGGCAGATAAACATTGTGAAACAACAGTTGAATTGCAAAGAGAGCTTGAAGGAGATTCAGCTGGAAATTTCATAGTTGAAGGAAATCGATGCCAACCTAATAGAAAGGTGGATGGTACAACCCAATTTAAACTTTCAAATGATCATGTTTTTCGATAAAGGTTTTGAATACCAGTTTCCAAAGGTCCAAAGAAAGTTTTATCTTTTTGAAGCTAAGGATCTTCCAACACCTCCTAGAAATTTTGTTTATTTTCTAGAGAAATGTATTGAATGTATATCATCAAAGGAGAGAGAGACTTCAACTAAATAGTGAAGTATTGTTTGGAAGCTTATACTATTGAAATGATAGACAAACAAAAGTTAATCATGCAATGGTTAAGGTTGCAGTTTTGTAACTATTTTTCTCCTAAAAAGTAGGACATTGCTAACCATCAAGTATTGATGACCTTGTATAAGTACAAAGAGTGAAGACTGAAATAACGCTCTTTTTTTTTCTCTAAAAAGGCATTGTGACGAAGTAATTTTCAAGAGACTCTGAATTAATAGAAATTCAGATTGAAGATTCCAGATTTTGTCAAGTCTGAGTTATGTGTTCCCCTGTCTTTTCATCTTTCTTTCATATATCTAATTGATGAATGCTTGACTACAATTTAGTACAACCTCTACTTTGGAAATTATTATTCTTGTTATTTAAATCATTTATAGTTTTTCCTCTGTATCGGTTATCAGTAGATACAAGACCTGTAAATGTTTATATTTCAATATCATATGCTTCATTAATATTTTTCTTGTTTTTGTTGTCTTCTGTTACAACGTGAGATTACTCTTCAATTGATGCCTCACCTTGTTAATAGCTTTATGTTTTCCCTCATATCATGCATGTTTCTTTTCCTTTAAATTTAACTCAGATACAAGAAACAACCTTTAATTTAGTCATCCTATTAATTCTTGTTTTAAAATCTTTCTCTTTACATTTTGAAATAGAGATAACGAAGCCTAAAAAGAAAACACATAATTTTATCTCCTTTACTTTTATCCTTCATGACAGTGCCAGATTCAAGGCAGCGTAACAGTGAACCCAGTCTTTCAAATCAAACCAGCATCGCTCTAAATTTATTTAACACTATCTTAGAAACAAAAAATAACCGGGTTGAATTAGAACATTCATGGGCAACATTTGAGAGAGATATCAATATTCAGGAAAACTGGGAATTTCGACAGAGACAGTTGAGAAACCAACTATAGTTCTCACCTTCTTATCATTGATTTTTCTATCCTCAACTTCCTCTGTCTTTTCAGATTCCTTGACAATATACTTTAGAGCCTTAAAGTATAAACTCAGGAACAACATATTTTTGGCGCCGTTGACAGGGAATGGAGAAACAAAGCTTTTTCCCTAGGAATAATGACATTTACAATTTCCTTCTTTGATAGTGAACAAAGTTTGAAAACCTTCGAAGGATACCTTTATCTTTCACTTGGTGACTCCACATTGTTTAAACTGGCTCTTAACCAAAAGAGCACCAGGAAGAATCGAGATGATAAGAAAATTTCTCCTTTTTCTGACCCAGAAAAAATTCTAAAATCAAGAAGATACTTCTAGCAGACTGTCTCATCGACAAATAAATATTATCAACCTAAATTTACACAGTCTGACTCTGAAGATCAACACGATGAATCAAGTATTCCACCCCCTTACAGAAAATACTCCGTTGATAAAGTTACATCCCCTAAATTAGATTTGGTTATGCATGTTTTTAAGACCAAAGATTTCTCAGTCGTTTCCCACACCAATAGAAAAGGAAGATCTGCCTCACTTCCTATTGTGAATGATTCTCCCTCGCTTCTTGAGGTTCAATTTCCCACCTCTCAAAACTCAAACAATTATCGTATATATCTCGACTCAACTTCTTTTGATTTTCCTATATTCTCACCCTATGGCTCTGAAGGAACCAATCCACATTCCCCAAGCTCCTCTTTATCAAGTTTCCTCCCCATCGATAACCGATTTATTGAAACCTGTCCTTATAAACCCCAAACTTTAACCACTAAATCCACAATGGACGCAACTGGATGAGGTGGGGTAGGAGGTGTTGTTGCAGGTGGTCCAGGAGGAGGAGTAGGTGTCCAAGTACCACCTCTTCATATATTTGCAAAGGTTGTTGCAAGATATGTCCCTCCGGTTCTACTAGTCCCTCTCCATGATTTACCAGAAAATTGCATGAAAAACCTGCCCAAGTTCATGGGAGAGGGCGATTTAACGACAGCTGAACACATAAATTTTTTCGATCAATTCACTGTCATTCTTGGATTGGAAGATGAAGATGTTTACTCCAGACTCTTGGTTCAAACCTTTGAAGGGAAAGTAAGAACCTGATTTCTAGGCCTAGCAACTGGATCCATGCCATCATACGATGAACTTGAAAATGCTTTTATCAGATAGTGGGGTGAGCGGAAAGACCATCTTTATTATCTAATCGAATTTGGGGATCTTTGAAAGAAAAAATCTGAATCAGTTCTCAAGTTTACCCAAAGTTTCAATAAATTATACAATAAGATCCCAACCGAGGTCAAACCCTCTCAGCCTGCACCGAAAGTGACTTTCATTGGACCTTTTGACCTTGATTTCGCCCTACTATTAAGGGAGAGAATATTAGTAGATCTCACCAAGGTGAAAGATGATGCCTTGGAAATCGAATCTAACATGATGGCATCAAGGAAGATGAAAGCCAAATTTGAGACTGGAAACAAAGAAATCAAGAGATTCAGGGAGCAAGGAGGACCCTCTGGATCAGGGAGATCTTCAAAAGACAAAATGGATGATATGGATAGAATCTTCAAAGAACTGTCAAATAAAATATCGAGAATGGAACTAGATCAAGCTAAGAATGAACATTACCCTAGAAAGGAGTTCAAGAAGAACCCTAATCCTCAAAACCACCAAAAACAAATTAAGAATGAAGATCAAAAAATCCAAACCCCTTTTAAAAGAGAAAACTTTATAGGAGGACAAGACATGGAGGATTTCGAGGAGTTAGAAGACGATATGAAAAATCTTGGCGATGACTGCTTACAACCTTATATAACAAGACACGATTACGAAAAGTCTTTGACTATAGAGTATAGGATTGAAAGTAACAAGAACAACAATGTTTCAGAAGATTCAACCTATCAGGGAATAGCGGATGGTATAATGGCCGAGCTCCACCAAAAGTATAACCTAAGACCTAGAAACAGGGTTTCCACATCCTCTCTAGTTAAAAAGATACTATCGAGGGTTGAAACTGACCAAGAAGTTTCAAAAATCAATGAAAAACAGATTGAAGGGACTGTTAGCACTCTGTAATTTGCCCAAGGCTGTGATGGAAGTCACAGAGGCAACATCAAAACCACTTCGAGTCTCGGATCTAGCCCTCCAAGACTCAGAGAGGGATCTCTCTGTCTGATATAACTTTGTTTGAGGAGAATATTAGGCTAGCGATGCAGAACGTGGATTTATTTATGGATTCAGAGTTGGTTTGGTTAAGGCATAAAGGACCATTGGGGAACATGGAGTCAATGATAAAGATGATAGATGAATGAATAACTAAAACAAGATGTAACCAGGAACGATAATGATGCAAGTGGATTGTTTGAGCTTATAGAATGGGAAAGGAAGAAAATATTGGAATTTATTTCAAATGTAGAGTAGAGTACAGTTGAATTCTACACTTCAAACTTGGAAGAAAACATAGATATTGCATTGAGCCAGCACAGGGTGTCAAGAAAAAATCCTGTACATTACCTTCTCATAGACAATACAGAAAGAAAAGTGTATGAAATAGGAAAATCATGAGTTACATGAGGCAAAAATTCACCACTTAAACACAACACCAGAATCTGGAAAAAGTGCCTTTGCATTCATTCATAAAGTCATTTACAGACTGTTGATCATTTTTACGAAATAAAAAGCCATCTTTCTATATTATCTCCCCATCTGGTACCTCTAGGTTGAACCCCATTACATTAAAATCCTATGAATAAATAGGGGATATACCCCAAAAGGTTTTGTTAGTTAGATATAACCGCCCTGGCCAAAAATAGCCACGAATCCCCCAAAATCTGGAACTACCTACCATGAAAGATGGGCCTAATTTCTGCAAAAAGGGGTCAAAACAGACATCTGTTTCTCTTCAACGCTGACACCTGGGCAAAAATTCAAGAATATTATTGTAGATGGGAATGTGTTGGACAAAAAACTTCTTTAGTTTCGCTAAATTCGCCTCCAGCTGGCCATAACATCTTCAGCAAGATCGGGACTATAATAGAAAAAACAAAAATCCAAAAATAGAGGATGAAAGACAGCTTTGATTCTCCCTGATCATGGCACTTGTGCAAAAAATGAGAGAGTTTTTGTTCTTCAGGCAGTTACAGAGAAAAACCTCCCTTTGTGTTTAAAAATTTGTTTTCATTTGCCCAGAAATGGCCTTGGAAGAAGACATGCTGAACAAGCAAAAATAGGTGAAAATGAGAAAAACGGTTTTATTTTCGGGAAGGCGGTATTCCGGACCCCCCTGAGGTGGTAAGCGGTTATTTTATTTTTTTGGGGGGGGGTCTTCTGTCATGTGGGGGCGACACTTGTCCGAGCGGTGGTTTTTAGAAACTACCATTCTAGACCCCCCCCCTCTCATTAAGTTTCAGATAGTGAGGGGGGGGTCTGGAATTTTTAATAACCGTTGATTTTGTTTGATGTGAATTTGGATGGGACATGATGTATGAAGGTGTGCGTGGGGTTTTGGGTGGGTAGACTTAGGATAGTATTTTTTTTTTAGTTTTAGTTTTTTAATACTTTTTATTATATGTTTTGTTTACATTTTTTATGTTTTCATTTAAATGTTTTATATTTTTTTATTGTTTTGTGTTTTGTTTTAATTTTTTGTTTTTAACATATTTTTTTTGTATTTATTAATTATTATGTTTTTTGTTATATTTTAATTGTTTTATTACTTTTTTTGTTTTTGTTTTGTTTTATTTAATCTAAAAAACTAACCTAGTTACTAACCCGACTATATTATTAATCATTAATTAATTAATTAATTAATGATTAATTTATTATTAATTAGTATAACATAAAACTAACTATACTAAACTTATTATTAACATTATTAATTAATATAATCATTTGTTTATTATCCTAAGTGGGTTTATTTGTGGATGGGTGATGGGTGAGATGTGGCTTAGGGACGAAAAGACAAGGGAATGAGTGGTGCAGAGGTGGATGAAGAATGCAGAAAAGGTGATGGAGTATCGGGCGCAATGGATGGATGACACGTTGGGACAGGGCTCACCAAAGAAAAATGCCTCATTCCAGACCCTCCCCCATCGTTAAAGGCAAAATAGTCGGGGGGGTCCAGAATTCAATCTCAACCATTGATGAAAGCGTTGGTGCTTCAGCCGTTCCGATGTGTGCCCTCATTATCTCCGATTCTGGACCCCCCCCCCACTGTTAAAAGAAGAACAGTCGAGGGGGTCTAGAATCCACTGTCATTCATTGATCTATGTGCCAATAGATTGACCATCGATCTAAGCGCGTTCTTTATTCTCCAGGCACAAATGCAGCAAACACATAGGATTTAGCACTTTTTGTGGGTTTTGTGCACTGCTTCCCTTGATTTTTTCACCATGGGGTTAGGAAAAAACCACTCAATGTCAACAACCATGAATTTTCTTTTCCTTTCCTTGAAAATAATTTGCAGAGATGAAATATTATTTGCAAACCAAAATACACCCAGAGTGAAAAAATTTCCAGTCACCAGATGATACTATGAATTATAGGGTTATAACAGGGACTAAGACCACTAACATACAGTCTATTAAAACAAAGACAGTGGAAACGCCACCCTTAAGTACGTAGAAACTAGACATCCCTATTATGGAAACAAAGGCCCCTCAACCAAGGAAAGCTGAAAAGAAAGGGAAGGAGACTCAAACCATGGAAATCGATAAAACCATTGGAAGTTTTAATATAGAGAAGGAAATCAATACGATCAAAATTTGTATTCCCCTTGTCAAACTGGCCAAAAGCCCGATATACCGAAAACAAATTTCTAAAATGATTAGTTTTTCGGAAAATGAAATTCAGACTGATGTTATAAACTTAGAAGATGAAAAGCCTAACATAATTTTCATCCCACACTTTGAAGGTGATAGAGACACTGTTTCCCCTTTCTACATCACTTTGATTGTTTTTTACCATCTGCTCCATAACTGCATGTTAGATTCTGGAGCCTTTCACAATGTGATGCCTAAAACAGTCATGGACAGACTTGGCCTTGAAATCACCAGGCCTTATGGAGATTTATATTCATTTGATTCGAGGAAAGTCAAGTGTATAGGCATGATAAAGGACTTAGTTGTAAACCTTACACAGGTACCTGCAAAAAGCATTTTAATGGATGTAGTTGTCGCAGATATACCCTCAAAATATGGCATGCTCTTGTCTCGGTCCTGGGGTGCTAAACTTGGAGATTCCCTTCAACTTGATATGACGTATGCAACAATTCTAGTTTTTGGAGGACAATTCGTGTGATTGTACAGAGAAACCAGGTTAGCATTTACAGTTAATGACCCTCTCAATCCAAATAATTATCCTATATATATTGTTGATCAAGATTTAGGTAATTGTATATTATCTATAGATGATGATGTTGATGCATGTATAGAAGAAAGTTGTTTTTTCACTCAATCCCAAGAAATCTCATTTCACAATGCAAGAAGGTAAACTCTTTGGCCATATTGTGTCTAAAGATGGAATAAAAATTGATCCAAAAAGGGTTGAGGCAATAGATACTATAAATTATCCTAGAAATGTAAAAGAAATTCAATATTTTTTAGGAAAAATCAATTTCTTGAGGAGATTCATCCCTAACTTTGCTGAAATTGTAAAATTGATAATAGATTTGCTCAAAAAGGATAGTGAGGTGAGATGGAGCAGTGAAGCCAAAGCATCATTTCAACACATCAAGAAAGTAATAAGTGAAGCATCGGTCTTGGCAAGATCATATTACACAAAAGAGTTTTTTATTTATTTTTTGCTTCAGAACATACTATTGCAGCTGTATTGCTACAGAAAAATGAGGAAAGTTTTGAGCGGCCTATTGCATTTTTTAGAAAAAGTCTCCAAGATTCTGAGTTGAAATATGATATATTGGAGAAACATGCCTTTGCAATGGTGAAATCTCTCAAGGCTTTCAAAACTTACGTGTTGCACTCAAATATCATTGCTTATGTACCCTCTAGCTCTGTTAAAGATATCCTAGTGCAACAAGACAACGTCAGAAGAAGAGGTTAGTGGTTAGCTAAGATCCAGGAGTTTGACCTAGAAGTCAAACCAACTAAAATTATCAAAGGTCAGGATTTGGCCAAATTTCTTTCCAAATCAAATTTAAAATCACTTGGGATAAATCAGTTGAAAGAGAACAAGGGATTTCTGGAAATAGACAAGCTTTATGTCACTGCACCTACAACCAAAATTCAAGACATGTTTTCTAATTTGGCCTGGTATTGTGACATCGTCCATTACCTACTTATGCTTCAATGTCCTAGTGAGTTAACCCCGTCTAAAGCTAGGAAGCTAAAGTTACATGCTGTAAAATATTGTATCATAGATGCTAAATTGTATTGGAAAGACCCCTTGGGTTTCCTATTGAGGTGTTTAGTCGAAACTGAAACATGAGGGGTTATGGATGAATCCCATGTCAGAGTGTGTGGAGGACATCATGTGTGGTGAGAAACATCTTATAAAATCTTAAGAGCCGGATACTACTCACCCAAATTGTTCACAGAAGTGAACACTAAAGTTCAAAATTGTGTCCCTTGTCAGTTGTTCACAGGAAAACATAAGGTCCCATCTTTGTCCCTAATTCTAGTTAAAACTGAAGCCCCATTTCAGCAATGGGGACTTGATTTCATTGGAGAAATCCATCCATGCTCTAGTGCACAGCACAAATGCATCCTAACTGCTACTGATTATTTCACTAAATGGGTGGAAGCTATCCCCACAAGAAATTCAACTGATTCGGTAGTAATCCATTTTTTGGAAGATAATATTTTATCTAGGTTTGGTTGTCCTCGAAAGATAGTCACTGATAATGCGCAAGAATTTAAGTCAATGTCCATGATAAACTTTTGCCAAAAATATAACATTGTACGAGGACACTCCACAACTTACTATCCACAAGGTAATGGTCTGTTAGAATCATCCAACAAAAGCCTGATTACCGTGATAAAAAAGGTTTTGACTGAAAACAAGAAAGCGTAGCATATCCATTTAAAATATGCTCTATGGGCTAACAAAATAAGTACTAAAATATCAAATGGGATTTCCACTTTCCAGATGGTATATGGAACTGATGTCATTTTACCAATAAACCTTGCTCAGCCAGTAATGAAACTCTCACAGGATTCAAATGAAGAACCCAATGATGTTACTAGAAGGATAAACAAGCTGGTCGAAGTTCAGCAAAATAGGGTTGAAGTAAATGAAAGGTTGCAAAGATATCAGGATAAAATGAAGGCCTTATTTGATCAAAAAGCTAAAGATAGAGAATTCGTCCCTGGCGATTTGGTCCTAAAATGAGAAGCCAAGAAAGAAGATGCTGGAAAACATGGCAAATTTGATCCGATTTGGTCTGCCCCATACAGGATTTCGGCCTTTGAAGGAAAAAATGCTTGGTTATTAGAAAACCTGGATGAAGACATTCTCAATGCCCCTGTAAATGGGTGAAATATTAAACACTTCATGCAATAATGTGTTTCTAAATCCTCATTGTACATACCAGTTTGTTTTCATGCTTTTTGTATAGGTTCCATTAAAAAATAAATAAAAATAAAAAAACTCAATGAAAGAAGTTCGTGAAGTAATAAAAAAGGGGACTTAAGAAAAGTCTATAAAAGTTAATTAAGAAAAAATATAAGAATAGTCATATGTACAATAGTTTTTCTAAAACCCCCTTTACCCTCCCCTTGACCACAGTAAAGCCTTTTCTCGCCTGACCATGGATGTCTAATCATAAAGTTTCCTGAGAACAGAGGGTTAATCCTAACCTTAGTAGTTATCCTAATAGGAACAACTGATAGATTTTGCTCAAGGAAGTTCCCTAGATTAGATGTCAAAAGGTTTCCTTTAAGAATTTCCTTGAAGCCCATGATTTTTTAGGGTAGGTGAGAAGATTAACCCAAATCTATTTAAAAGAGTTGACAAACTTTATCGTTGAAAAAAGGGGGTATTTTCAAACACATATCTTCCTGAGTGTATTATATACTCATTGATTTCCTTGACTTCCAAAAAAAAAAAATGAATACAGACAGATGGTGAAAGGAAATTCATTATATTGATTGCCCCCATCTAGTTCAAAGAGATGAAGAAAGGAAATTCATTATATTGATTTCCCCCATCTAGTTCAAAGATATGAAGAAAGGAAATTCATTATATTGATTGCCCTCATCTCAGCATTTAAATGCTTGGAAACAATGAAGTGGTGAAAGGAAATTCAATGTGGGAAGTCGGATAACTTCACCGGGGCACTAAATAGGCTCACCAACAATGAAGCAATATCCTCATATCCGATAAAAGTTGTTATACATGAGTTACAAAATGCTCTGGTAATTTCTCTTCTTTTCGGTTGGATTTTCATCATAGGTTTTTGGGATCTCCTTACCGGACACAACGCAAATACTTACCTTGATGCAAACAGAATCATGTGAAACCTGATAGGATGGTCAATTCGGTTTTTATTATCTTACACAGATTTGAGGTCAGTTTCAGGAGAAGAAATCTATTGAAAACTCAGCTCGAGATAGTCAGATTTTTTTTTTTTGAAGAGTTTTCAAGGTTAACGTTGGGGCCCCAATATTGTTCGGTTTTTCTCCTAATCTGTCTCACAGAGCCAAATCATTGACTCCATTACCCAATGAAGGAACTTGGTCTACATTTTCTTCTCATCCCACAAAGAGACGAGATTCCTAGATGGAGCCTAATGTTGACATGAAGTTTAATTTTTTCTACCTTTTAAAACTAAAGCTTCATCTTTTCCTAAGTCATGGAGTCACCCTTAGTCCAAAAAAAAAGGGGAGGCTGAGTCTTTCTTTCCTTTTCAGGTTTCAATTTTTTTTTTCTCGAGGTATGATCTTCAACCATCCCATTTTCCGAGTGCTAAAATCTCGAAACAGTT